>JBCAUI010429506.1:0-14099 GCA_038406195.1 Haplosyllis anthogorgicola | reverse complement strand
ATATGAAATTTTTATAGAAAAAAAATTTTTTCAAAAATTTAAAATTTTTTTTTTTTTTGAAAAATGTTCGGAATGGTCTGAAATGGTGAGAAATGCAAACCCCCCCCCAACCCCCTAGTTTCAGGGTGGCGGGAGCCCTTATCAATTTTTTTTTAAAATATGCGATTTTTGATTTAAATGAAAATGCCGTTGAGTTTGAGTCTCTATCTTGAGTGGTTCTAGGGTAATTGCCATTTTCCCCCGCCGCCAGTGATGGGGGGCGAGCTGGGGCCTTGATCTCTGATCAACTCGTTTCTCATATTCGCTGTGTAATGTGTTATAATGTTGACCCCGCAATAAACTGGATGGTTCTCAGTTCTCACACAACTACGTTACATTTCATTGCTGTGGAAGCTGTATTTAATTACCACATAAGCCTCCGTTTCTCTTAAAGACATTTTACTTCTCTTTATGGTTATGACATTGCTTCATTATGAAGCTAAATATACCCAGTGTGCGAGTGTAAAAAGGTCCCATGCATACAATAAGCTGAAAATTAATGTACATTTGCCCTTTCCTTCGGTACACACGGATCCTAAGATGAGTGATGGTAAAATATTTAAAGGAAACGGAGAAATTTCAGAATTTACAATGCGCTTTTTAAAAGCCGTAAAAGCAGTAGAGGTCTCAAGGCAGATGACCCAGCTGATCAAATAGCTGTTAACTTGCAGCAGCTTTATTTGATTTACTGTGTTATCTGTCAATGAAGATTTCCAGGGATCAATGAAGAGCTTGACCATTCTATCCCTCACCCCTTTATTATCACCGATGTATCTACGAAACTTTAATGTGCATAAAATGTGAGCGCCTGTAAGCGAAATCATCGCCTAATGCGGTGATGCCCTATGCCAGCTTTGCCCATTTATAATGAGGTTTGATCTGTTTGATGTGACAAGGATGACACCTAGGCTGAAACAACTGCAGCTGTAGTGAGGTCATATCTTTGATCAATGTATGTAAGAAATGCACAGAGGCGGCTATAGATTTGGAGAGGCAGTGATATATGTTAAAGGAAAAAGAAACGACAGGAAAGAAGGAGGGGTTATGTTGCAATCAGTGTTTGTGTGATCAATGACAGATTGTTTAGCCTTTTGAAGATGAGGAAACACGGGACAGCTTGTATGATGATGAAGAGTACTGGTCAATTGATGGTTCTGTGTGATCTGACGACGGTGCGAGCTTGACCTGCCTCTTTTAGCGGAGTAACAGGGCACCCGAGGGTTTCATGATGTCATTATCACTTATGGCTCATGAAATATTTCCCATTAAAGGCAGGTGCGAAATTGTGCGTCTTCAATACATGTAGTCTCCAGATTTTCTGTTTTTGTTTTGTAATTAGGTAATTAAACAGTGCGGAAAAAATAGTTTGAAATGATTTCCTATTTCGTAAATAGGCTATCATATGAACCGTTTCAAGTTGTTTTACAAAGAAGTCAAACTAGACAATCACAGATTGCAAAGCCGCTCCCCCCCACAACAGAATCCCTTGAGCCAATTCCCGCAAGAAATTCTATGTCCAATGGCAAAATACACTGAATTTTTTTTTTTCACAAAGTGTCTAAAATGATCTGAAATGGCCAGAAACGAATTTTCCCTATGTTGGGGGGGGGAGGGGTCAGTCAACTTTTGTCCGAAATGGGGTAGGGGGATGGGGGGTCAGTCCCACTCTTGTTTCTTGTTTTCATCATTTCACACGAATCTCAACTCGGCTTAATGAAATAAAAAATTTGGGCCATTGCAGAGGGTACACGCTGGTATTAATAATGCCGGGGGGGGGGGTAATCAAATAAAAGGTGGTCGAGTGATGACGAAGGTTAAGAGTGTGACCCAATTATTTATGTACATTACTAGAAACTTAATATTGTAGTTTTATGAGAAGCCTGCCAAACTGATGAAGCACATAAGTTTGAGAATGAGACAAAAGAAACGACCGGAATGTGCCAAGAAACACAGAAAAGTTTTCACAGATATGGTCCAAGCTTTTGCATGTAATTAAGTTTAATGTTGATTCTTCACTGGAAATAAGATGTTAAATATTTTTAGAGAAAAATAGAAATTGCGATGTTAAAATATTTTTAGAGAAAAATAGAAATTGCCCTGTAGAGAACCTGTGCAAGGTATCGCACACTGATTAAAGGATGATTGTTGCCGGTGTTTGTCATGTCTGTCACAAGGGCTTGACAACAAACCTCCAAGTGAGAAGTTTACTAAAGTTAGCATTGTGGTGTAGACTGAACGGATGCAAAAAGAGAATTCCTGATAATTTATCTTTTTCCATTTGTAATTAAAATTTTTATTACAGATCATGATGTGGGTCTCATAGATGAACGAGCACGCTTCAAGAAACTAGCCTATTTGATAACCACTGACCATGGGATGGGTGTTGACTTTATGATGGACAGCTTTGAAAGTGATGATTTCTGCTACTTCGGAGGCATTACGAGTGATGACGAATTTGAACTATTGTGTCAAGGAATTAAACCGTGGGATCCTTGTGCTTTTGCTGCACTGCAAGTCCTGAATGGTGACTGGTGACTTTTAAAAAGGAAATCGTGACTGAAACTACTTATGAAGTGAGATGTGAGTTAAGCTGTTCATTGACAAATAGTAAAGGTACACAAGCATGGTATGAAATGATTTTGTACTGTATTAGATCTGTTGACATAAAGTTTATCATAATGATGTGTACACGTAAATATTCTACATTGCATTGGGATAGCGTTGACCAAAATTGTCACTTTGTCCTGTTTCAGTGGGCCAAGTGTTTCAAATACTAAACTGCAAGGCATTTTTTAATGAATGAAAGCATTACCTTTGCGCAATCACAGTTATAATAATCAGTCACGCTCTGATGGCTTACCCTGTAAATTCTAGTTTGTATATGTTTGTTGTTAAATATTTGAAGTTTGTGGCTAAACTATGTTTGGGTAATATTAATTGTTTATCGTGTTAGGAAGGACGTTAAATGAATTCTTTACAAATTTTGAATATTAATAGAGAAGTTTTGTTGCATTAACAGTGTTTATTATATTGTTTTTGTGTCGAAAGTGAATATTTTCAATTTTTTGTGTTGAAAATAAATCTAAATCAATAGTGTGCAATGAAACAGTATTGTATGACGACATATGGTGTTGATGAATTGAATAAAATGATACAGTAGACCCTGCTTTGAGGGACCACCCTTACTCATAATGTAAATTGGCCTTTAATAACAGGTGACTTCACAAAGCTGTGATTAATTTTAATGATTGATCTACAAGAAGTATAACAAAAAACCTACATATATTGGTCGTAAATGGAGGTATCAGTTTCTCGTGAGCTATGACACACTTTTTGACCGAAATGTCGCGTTTGTTGGCACATGATAAACTTATACAGATGACGCAGTCTGACAACACAAAATGGAGGAGGAAGATGTAAACATTTGGTTAATCATCTGTATTTATTTAAAATTGAAACAAATGAAGATCAGGTGGTATTAGTCTTTGCTGCAATGTCTTGCTGGTAAGTTTCATTCAAAGTTTTCCAGTATAAACATGGCATCCATCACTAAATGGGCTTGTAACTGTGCAAAGTGTCTTAAATCTAGTCTGTCCTTATCCATCTGGATACAATCACATTAACCTGTATTGTTTCTGGTGGAAGATGAACTAAACATTTAACACTCTTGATATTCCCATTCAAGTAGACATAAAGTTCCCTTCTCCTGACAATTCTATTCCTTTTGTCCTTTCTGAAATCATCCCATGTGAAGGTATAATTGACCTCATCATCTGGTGTAGTTCTAGGTTTATTTAAAGTGCCACAGTTGCATCTTTGTAATTATTTAGACGGTCTGAAAAATACAGTTAAAAATACGGTTAAAAATACAGTTATTTTGGCCTACGTTTACACACAGAAAGGAGTCATGTCTGTCTGTCTTAAAAATACGGTTATTTTTGACTATGTTTACACACAGAGAAAGGAGACATGTCTGTCTGCCTGTCCATCTTAAAAATACAGTTATTTTCAACTATGTTTACACACAGAAAGGAGTCATGTCTGTCTGTCTGTCTGTCTGTCTTAAAAATACTGTTAAAAATATGGTTATTTTGGCTATGTTTACACACAGAGAAAGGAGTCATGTCTGTCTGTCTGTTTGTCTTTGAAAATACGGTTAAAAATGGACCTTTTTACCAAAACATTTACACACAGAGAAAGCAGTTCCACCTCTAATTGTATTAAATCAGACAGTCTGGAAAATAATAGAGTGAATACAGTTAAAAATGTTTTTTTAGGCATACATTTACACACAGAGAAAGCAGTTATGTCTGTCTGTCTGTCTGTCTCAAAAATACGGTTAAAATTGGACTTTTTGCCAAAATGTTTACCCACAGAGAAAGCAGTTATGTCTTTCTGTCTGTCTTAAAAACACAGTTAAAATCCAAAGTTTTTGCATGCCTTTAATCAGATAGAAGCAACTATGTCTGTCTTGTCTGTGTGTTTCTGAATCGGGTAATCTAATTTTTGTCGCAAAGGCATCTCTTTGGAAATTAACAAGATCATGCAAATGTGGCCATGCAAATTAACAAGATAACATGTTTATGTACCAGTCACCATTCCCTTATTAATAAGATAACATAGTTATCTCATTAATAACCAACTTTGATCAGTTCTTGAAATGTTCAAATAAACAAGATAATGTGCCTTTGGTCTCAATTGTGCTGACTTTTTGTAGCTTTTGATGTTTCAAAATTCATGCATGTACAGGGTGAAGAATTTTTAGGAGAAGATATTGCCACGTATGGAAGACAAAGATTTCTGAAGGCATTACAGGTTAGTACATGTAAAGGTATTTAAACGATTATAATCCTGACCTTCCATAATGTTATGGTTTTGTGCAAAAATTATTATTAATGCAAACAATCATCTTCAGGATGAATAAGGAGACACTGAAGACACTGACAAGGTTTCTGAGCCCAAACATTTGTACATATAAAGGTGGTAGGAAACCAATAGCCGCAGATAAAATGGTTGCCATGACAACCTACATGCTTGGGTCTGAAAGTACAGGTACTTCAATGGCAGCACTTTTTGGAGTGTCAGAAGATGCACTGGTTAAATGCTGTACCAGAGTCATGAAAATTATTAGCAAGAAGGCTCATTTGATAATTCGTTGGCACAAGAAGGAGAACTATCCAGATGTCGCAACAGCATTTGATAATGCATCCAAAAGACTGTTCCTGAATTGTGTTGGTGCAATGGATGTCACATCAGGATTGCTGTAAAGAAAGATGAGAGAATTCCATACTTCAATTTTAAACAATTCCATAGCATCCTCCTCCAAGCCGTAGCCACTGCTGATTGGAAATTTACTGATGTGTTTGTTGGTTGGCCTGGAAGAGCACATGATGCATGAGTGTGGCAGAATTCTCCTTTGAAAGACAGATTACTGGAACTGCTCTACATTCAGGGACAAAATTTACAGGATTCCTATCACTCAGCCTATCCCATGTGCAATGAACTTATTACCACTTTTCGTCAAAGAAATCAGGCCATGCCCAAGGATTACAAGCATTTCAATCAGCCCTTATCCTCAAAACGGCAGGTGGTGGAGAGAGCATTTGCACTGCTGGCATTACGATTTCCTCGTTTGCAGAAATTAAAGGTGAAAACCATTCACAAGAAAGTTTTGTGTGTCATTAGTGCTTGTGTCTAACACAAGTGGTGTCTAATTGAGGATGACATGAATGAGTCGTCATTTGATGAAGTAGATGAGTTTGTTCATGATGCCAACCTAAATGTCCCTGCCAATGCTGTCATTCACAGACCATCAGCAGGTCCAGGTAATGTTAAATGAGATTGACTTGTGGATCAGGTTTCATGTCAATGAGGTTAAGGAGAGCCAATGCAAGCTTGTTTCTTGTAAAAAAAACTGGACTTCCAACTGCATTACATTTTTTACATATTTATGTCATTAAAATTTACGGATTTCTCCCAATCATCAAAATGTAACTGTGATATTTAAAGTATTCTACATGAGGTATTTATTTGGAAAAAAACAAAGCCATATTTCTTGTTATATAAATATAATCAATAGAATTTATTCGGACAATGTACACACTGTATTGTCAAATACTCTTGAAAAATCTTGTTGTCAATAGAAACATATATTTTCAAGACATGTACTCATATTTAAATTTGTTGAATTATGTCTAGATAATTTATCACATTTCAATATAATGGAAACTGTTACTAGTTGTTGAATTTTAACCACAAATTGTTACTTAATAATGTTTGCCATTGTTAAAAAGTTGTTGAAGTTCATAAATACTTTTTATCAGAGTTTATATTGTGAGAAATCTTCAGTAAATCAGAAACATTATAACATCAAACATGAACATTTGTGCATGAAGAAAAATTAATCTTTCCCTTCTGCAGAGGAACCTGGACCATCACCAGAACCTGGACCATCACCAAGCCATTTCTTCTCCATCTCACAGATTTTGAGCTCTTGTTCATGGATCGCTAACTCCTTTTCCTTTAAGTATTGCTTCCTCGTTTTTGATTTGCAATGTGACCAATGCGTTAAGATTATCATTCAGCTGTTAAGCTTCCTGATTTTTCTGTTGAAACATAGACTTCATGGCCTCGGTCATTCACCCCACAACACTAGTATCCTCTGCAAGGAAAGAATAATTTAGCTGCGCAATATAACAATGCCAATGTGTTGCTCCTGTAATCATTTTTTTTTAGTTGTTGTCTGTTGACTTTACTCAGAAATTTTTATGTACATGTTGCTCCTTGATATCTATGAAATAAAAGATTAATTCCATTCAATCTACCTACTTTTTGGTTTGTTCTTGGTTGGGACCACTTTAGCTCCTTTTTTCTTGGGGGTGCTTCTTTTTGGAGCATCGTTGTCAGACTCATCACTGCCATTGCTGGAGGTGTCCTCCACCATCTTGCCAGAAGCACCACCACTACTTGATAGAAGATAGTCTGGGTTGACATCTTTCATGTCCCCAAAGCAGGCGATCAAATCATCTCTCATAGGGTCATACTTCCCTGCTTTGCCAGTAGCATATTTTTCATGTTGCATGAGTCTGTCATATCTCTTTTTCAGAATTTCTATCTAAAAAATACAAACAAGGGACACAGAACCATTAAGTTCGGCAGGTGCTACAAGTACAGGGAATGAAAAGGACAGCAGATCTTTTTCCAAAAATAAGTCACAGTTACCTGCTGTTGGCAAGCATTGTTGTTATGACATTTTATCCAACCTGCTTCAACCATACATCAAGCTAGTTCCTTGTAATTGCTGCAGTAGTCGGGGTCCACACTTAACTCTCAGTGTAGCATTAATATTGTTTTCTTTTCATAAAAATCCCAACCTGTAAATAAAAATGTTCAATCCACACTTACCTGACAGGTTAATAAAACAAATGATCCATTGCTGGTGCACTTTTACTGTAGGGCATTAGGTGAGTTGAAATATGAAAATAATATTTACCTTTTTGTTCTTGTACAGCTATGCCTCTTGGATTTGGTGGCTGAGATCCTTTTGAAGATCCAGGAACACCCTCAGTTGGTGCTGATCCATTAGCTACTTGTGATGGTTGACCACATGGACCAGTTGTTTGATCTGCTTCCTGGGAATTTTTTTCGCCACCAGTATCATTGGCAGTTGGTCGATCTGACCCCTTCACATTCTGCATTTCTTTAATTGCCTTTTTCCAAAGATCATCCTTTTGCACCTTCTTAATGCCAGCCTTCTTGCCCTGAACTGGCTCAGAAGGTTGAGGTTCAAAAGATTTCTTTCTCACCACCGGGCCAAGTTATTTGACCAGTGGTCACATCAAAATCAACCCCTTGGTGCATTAAATTCTCTGCCAATATGGACATTGTAATTTTAATCAGGCAATACCTTTTCCATGCATTTAGCTTGTGACTATACTTCCAGAAGATACCAGATAGCAGATCAAATACCTCCTTTTGGTGATTGTTCATCAGTATTCCTCCTGGAAGCCACAATTTTTATTTTTATTTTAGCATGAATAAATTGGGAGCTGGTATACATTTGCAATTGTTTAGAAAGCTATGTATGTTTGTTTGAAAAACTAACCTTTTGGGTGTTATATTTGTAGTCCAAAAGCTTGTATTGGCCTGTGATAGTACCACATCAAAAATTCCATGAACTTGCCCATTATCTACCATAAGTTGTAAGCTGTACCTCATGTAATCTCATATGCTGTCTAAAGTGATTGGATCATCATTGGTATCTGAAATGGAAAGCATTGCAATAGGAGATACATTTGTGAAATTGTTTGGGTACAGTTTCAACACTTTTTGCAACTGATAAAGAATTACAAATTTGTGCACCGAGCAACATTATAAAAAATAACTGGAAAGGAACATTTCTAATCTACTTAAGGTCTGTATCATTACCCTGTGGGTCATCCAAGTTAACTTCCATAGCTTCCTCAACCTGTGACATGCAGTATGGATATTTAAAAAAGAGTCTCAATCAAATCCATGTCTTTTTTTACTACAAATGGTAAAGTGCACAATAGAAAAAAGAGACAAACCTGATCAGCTGCATCATTCCATTCACTGTCATTGGGAATAATGGGGACTTAGTACTGGATAGTCACCACATCTGGGTTGCTGCCTGGCCACATTTGTTGGTAATGTGGACTGGCGACCACAGCCACAATGAGTGGACTCTTGAGTTTTAATTCTTGTATTTCATTTATTGCTCCTAAATCCATTTGGCAGTGGTATAAACAACTGCTGGCCCTAACTCCCACTGAGTGCGACATTCTGAAAATCAAAATCAATTCAAAAGTTTAGTTTTTTTCTGACAGTAGTAATAACTAAAAACTAGATCACTGCCACTTGCAATAACCAACAGAATAAAAAATAAAACAACAAACAAGGATAATTTAGAAAATTTTAATTGGGACATACACTTGACACATATTCCTCTAGAGCCTCATCACTTGTGAAGAGAAGAATTTTCTCCCCCTCAATGATAATCGAATATGCTGTGATACTTGAATCACTGTTTAATTCCCCAAGCTCAGGTAGATTGTCAGGGTATATCTCAGGTGAAGAAAATTTAACTATATCACTACTGACATAGAAAGCTCTCATGGGTTGCCTTTCAGGATGAGGACACATGGGACAACTGCAATGTAAATTATGACATCATCAAGTTAACAAGCTGCCATCTTGGATTTTGGAAAAATTTGCTTTGTAACATTGAAAACTCTGTGAATGATGGCTGGGACAAACATTCCTGGTATCTTTAGTGATTCTGATAGTGACCTGCCTGATGTGGACATCCCTTCTACACAGCCTAAACAGGTATCATCAGTTAACAAGACCACATCGGTGAAGACTGCAGGCACCACGACTGCTGCAGCAAATATTGACATATCCCAAGGTAAAAGTAGCGAAAAAAAAAGGCCAAACCAAAAGTGCAGTGGGTACTGATTAAAAGCAGTATGCTAGGAAGCCAGCCAGGCAGGCAAATGTGCAGAAGTTCTTCAAAAATGCTGCAAACAAATTGGTTCAAAGAAAGGCTCCAGTAAAGCAGACTCCTGTTGAACCAGAGCTAAATCCTGTGTTGATAGACTTAACTACCACTAAAAGGAGTAAAGCAGCAGCATCAAATGTCCCAAGTGATAATGCCAGCTTGGATCTACTTTCATCAGTAGCTACCAATGCCAGTGAATTAAATCCTGACAAATCACAATCAGAACAATTGCACATTGTTAAAGATAAAAAGGCTGCAATTTTGCCAACCGGTGAAGTCACCATTGATAAGCCAAGTGAAGGTTCAGGTCAGGCTAAAATTGCTGTTAATTTGATAACTGTTGAAGCTACAGTTCATAAGTCAAGTGACAGTTCAGTGCAGAATAAAAATGCTGCAAAATTGCCATCCAGTGAAGTTGCACAGAGTATCCAAGATACTGTCAAAGATACTGTGAACTCTTGACATACAGTTGCAGTTACAGTTCATAAATCTACTGAAGATTCGGGGCAGGAGAAAAATTCTGCAAATTTGCCAGCTGATGAAGTTACACAGAGTAACAAAGATACTGTGAACTCTCAACAAGCTGCCTGAAAGCATGCATGCCCACCATCCAGTTCTAGTGATGAGTATGAGAAACCACCACCTAAACAAATGAACATTTACACCTATTGAACCTACACGTTACTTGCCTGGAAAAAAGAAAGACAAAAATAAACGCTTTGTGTGCAAAACATGTGGTAAGGATTATGTGGACAAGCAGTGCTTGGAATCACACATGGATCAGCACAAGTGCAAAAAATGTGGTAAAGTCAGCATTCCAAAATTATCACATCAGCAACACATTAAATTACATGAAAAAGGGGAAAGGTTCACTTGCAATATGTGCAGTCAGTCCTTTGAGCTTAAGTCACACTTGGAGATCCACAAATTGGTGCACCAGCCACCATCTTTCAAGTGTTCTGTAGAAGGATGTGATAACATTTATGCACAAAAGGGAAGTCTGCAACAACACATGAGACACGTACATAACAAAGATAAGGATGCTGATCCAATTGTTTGTGAATACTGTGGACAAAGTTTTTCTAACCCAAATACGATGAGGTCTCAATGAGTCCAGCAACATATCAACAGGGGAGAACCTGCTGCTGGTGAACAGTAATTTTTTTACACATATTATGTTCATAAAGTACTTTTTAGTCTTCTTTTTGTACATTTTTTACCAGTAGCTGGTGAACACTGAACATTCTTAAAATATTAGAATCATGAACCATGCCATTCAGTCTTCTTTTTTAACCTTTATTACCAGTAGCAGTTGCTGTGGTTAATATTTCTACATTGATCAAAATAGTTTTACTTACCTTGGTAGTTAGCTTAAGTGAAAATGGCACCACATCAAAATGTCTCAGATCTGTAAGAAAAATAATTATTTTATTCAAGACATTTGTCAATAAAAAGGGTTTTTCCATCATTATAATTTCTTTACAGCTAATTTAAATGTGTCTAAAAGCACAGCATTTACTAATTTTCAATGTACTTGTTTGCCTTGTTTACATGACATAAGGGCATGTTGCACAACATCATTCCAGTTTTATGTCTGATTTGATATCAATTTAAAGCAGCAAGGCAGGAGACAATTGGAAATTGCCATCTCAAACCGTAACAAAATAAGCACATTATCTTGTTAATATTTGTCACAATTATTGAGAGAAAACCGTTATCTTGTTAATCTGTCTGGACATTTGGGAGACATCTGGTTATCTTATTAATTGTCGGGCAACTTAAATATGTCAAAAAACTAGTTATTTTTTGGGGTATTTTAATTTATACAGGTAGACAGACAGTCAGACATACATATATGACTGAACATGAGTTAAATCTCTCAAAAATCTGGGTATTTATCACAGTAGACAGACAGTCAGACATACATACATGACTGAACATGAGTTAAATCTCCAAATATCTGGTTATTTTTCATGGTATTTTAATTAATACAGGTGGAAAGACAGTCAGACAGACAGACAACACCCAAAAACTGGTTATTTTTTGTGGTATTTTAATTTATACAGGTAGACAGACAGTTAGACATACTGAACATGAGTTAAATCTGTCAAAAATCTGGTTATTTTTCACAGTATTTGAATTAATACAGGTGGAAAGACAGTTAGACAGACAGACAACACCAAAACTTCCGTTATTATTGCACAGATGTCACATTTTACATGCTACAAGGTCACCTTCATGATCATGATCAGCAGTCTAAACCCAAATATCTGTACATTTCAAGCAGTTCTATCCTATATTTGTGTACCATTTAATGCATTGAATATTCAGGAACAACTTTCCATCAAATACCAACCTCTCAACACAATATACAAGGATAAATCAACAAATTCCAGTTTCCACACACACACACACTAGCACATGGCAGCCATTTTGTCTCTCTTCGGTTGTAGGGTCTCCCCCACTTCCTGAAAGGAGCTCGCATGCTACTTCTAAACCCACGAACTTATAGCCTAGCGCAGTGTGTGCAGTAAAAAATCACGCGCTAACCTTAGAAACTTATACCTCCATTATATAATGTGATGAATAAGTATAAACGTCAGTTTCTCTGGAAAACAAATATTATTTTGGTGAGGTGCATATAACAGGATGAAAAAATAGAAAGAAGTTTATGATATGAAATGAGGTGAGTGTAGCTGAGGGCATCATACATTTAATGTGACTAATTTTTTAACTTAGAGATTTGATTTTTTTACAATTCTTAATTTCTTTAGTAGTTTTTAACCAAGTAGTAGTAGTCTTACAAAGGAAGCTTCTATTGTACGCACAGTATTCATGCTTTAGCATTTTTGGCAGGTGATACGTTGATATCATCGATTTGTAATTTATTTGTTCATTGTAAGTTTATTAACTTTTTCTGTTCACTCATCTTCTGGGTTGATATTTCTTTTCCCTTTTCGGGTTCTGTCATTTTATTTAATTTTTTTTTTTTTATCAATTTATTTTCTTCTTCTCTCCTCTTTGAGCATTCCTTGTAACGAAGAGGAGAACTTGGCGGGAATCGCACTGCTGCCACCTGCAGCAATTTTACGTATTACAGTGCGAGAAAGATCAAGATGCCATCTTTTGACAGTTAATGAAGAGGTCAAACATTTGGATTACGCTCGATGTAATTAGCGGCATTTACAGTCAGTTTAAGGTACTGTAGCTTCAAGTACTTGTTACATTAGAGGTACGAACATAGATCTACAGTTTATAATAAAAAAATTGCTGAAGCAATGACTGACATTGCCTTTACCAAATTAAGTTTCTATTATCGCCCGCAAACATGCTGAGATTTCGCTGTCGTTGGCATCTGGTGTTATCTGCACAGCGTGCAATAGATCACCATGCAATGACCTACATTCTTAAATTACCAACCATATTGGTTTTCAGGGGGTGGGATCGGATGTAGATAAATTTGTATGGAATATGAACTATTCGCAAGGTGGATAATGATTTATGGTTAAAAATGGCAAAAATGCTATATTTTCCATTGTGACCATTAGAAATGACTGGGATAAATTCAAAAGCACAAATCATCACAAATCATCAGCCCATTATATTTTTCCATTGACAATTTTAACACGGTTTTGTAGCTAAATGTAAGTGTGCAATGCTCTGTATTATGTTAGAGTCGGATATTTAACTATCATAGATCCGACTGCAACATAAAACAGATCACTGGATGCATACATTAAGCCACAAATAGCTGCTGAAATTTACTTAGGAACAGACTCTATTGACTTTGCATGGGGTTCATGAATTTTCCATGCGAATATTTCTTAGTCATGCAAATCTATCCACAACTGATCCCAACCCCTTGTTTTGGCTCATTTGACACATATGCCAAAGAGCCTGTAGAACCATGATTTGTCCGTCGTTGTCGTGAGTGTCCGTGCACTCTTCCCATGTGCACACTGTTGATAAAGAGACTTCATATTTTGCACACATATACACCTATGTCCCCATGAATGCCAGAGATGCCAGAGAGTTAAAATGCGTGAGATTTCACACATTTTGGTGGCACATACTGCTTTACTTAATTACAGTACTTAAGACAAATTTTTTTTATTGATTTGTTATCTTATGATGGTTTTAGACAAGAGTGAAACATTTCAATTGAAGGTTAACGTGTTCATGCTTAATAGAATGGCAAATTATTTTTTTGCTTCTTTCCGTGCCGGAGTCCCAAAGGCATGAGACTCACGCTGAATGCCTGAGAGTTGGCATCTCTGGAATGCCCAGCAAAAATATGTTGCTCTAACCTGTATTCTAAAATTGGCAGCCATATTTGCTTTTTTTGGCTCATTTGGCATAATTCCCAAAGAGCCTATAGAATCATGAATTGTCTTTGTCGTCGTCATCATTGTCATTGTCGTCGTCTGTGCACAGCTGTCCTGAGGACACTACTGATCATAGAGACTTCATATCTTACACACATATGCACCTATGTCCTATCTCAAAGCCTACCAAAAATTATGTTGCTGTGACCATTATT
>JBCAUI010429395.1:0-14103 GCA_038406195.1 Haplosyllis anthogorgicola | reverse complement strand
ACGCCCAGTTTTGAATCAATAGCAAAACCACCTTTCCGTTCACAGTAGTCTATCAACGCAAAGCGTGATAGACTAATTATAGGTTTCCAATTAGTACCGTGCTAAATAACAAAGGACCCAATTTATTTTTTTTAAAACTCAAATAAGATTTCTTACCACAGCTGAAGGTTAATTTTAGTATTTGAGTCCCACTCCAAAGATTTCAATGCAAAATCTACACCAATAGTCAACTTGTAATTTGGTGAAAAGTACCCTTTCGAATATAAAAGAGATTAAATTATACACCAATGAAGTGACACTTTTTGGCGACCATCACAGTACTGGTACCAGATATGCAACCACTTACTGGACCTACTGGTACTCCTATTTTGGATTCCTGCGATTTTGGTAATTCGACATAAGATAAGTCAAACTCTGATAATGTAAATTACAACTAAAAAAGAAGATGTATTCACCTTCTGTGTATCTTCTGATGATGGATGTCTTACCTGCGAAGTGCGAAAAAGTAAAAGTAATGGAACTGTGCAAGCATTGCCCAATATGAGGAAGCTAACCTGTGTGCTACTCAGAGAGTTGATCTGGGGAGGGGTGGCTTCCCTCAACATGGAATGACTCAATACGAAAAAGTGGCGTGACCAGAAAAAGAAATTGTAAAGCTGTCGAAATCTAGCATGCTTCAGAAGGTGCAAAATAAACAAGCTAAAACGGTTGGCCACATCTCCATTCAATGAATATGCTGTCAAAATAAACGATCACAAGTGTATTATCTTGTGGTTGTCGCTATTTAGCTTGTTATTAGCTTGATCCGGAATAACAACAAAAGCAATTGGTTTGCTTTAAACCAAGAAAAGATTCGAATTTATTTCTGCAATCAATATACATGTTGCTTCTTGACATTCACAATCTAAACTGAATTTTTGAATTTTGTTGTTTGTAACAGCTTGGGTAATGCTTGCATCTGATTGGCTGATAGGCTAACAGCTGCTCCTGCAGATGTGCATGTGCAAGCATACTGCAGCAACCATTACTGGGCTCAATCTGTTGCAAGCCCAGATGTAACACATCCCCAATTATTAAAAAACAAAATAACAAGTATTTGCTTGTGAAAGCAAAAAATTGCAATCATAATGCAATCTAATTTATGAAACTTGTTTGTTACTAGTAAGTTTTACATTTATGATGCATCTTTCTTGTATAGGCTTGCCATTAACTTGAATCTTAAACACTTAAGAGTCAGTTGTGTGGCTTGTGATGGATTGCTACACTGTGCAATCTGGTGGTCGTCCAAGCAAATATTGACTGTTCATAAGTCCATGGGTGGTTCCAGGTCAATTGTTCATGCTTGTTTGTTCTTGGGTATTTATAAATCAAGCTTGGTTGGTCATCTAATGTCTCTCTTGGGTCTTGCATTACCTTCTGAGGGCATTTCTGGCAGCTTGTACATGGTTGCGATCTGATAGATCCTGATTGCATTCTGGTTGTACCTGCTTGCTGGGCGGTTTGTACAGCTTGAGGTGGGCTTGTGTATGTCTTTACTGGGCTCCATCCTTAGCAGTGATGATGTATGAGCATTTAGCTTGTAGCAAGCTTGTTATTTGGGCAGGATACCAACGCTTGTCAGGTGGATTATGGTACATCACATGTTGACCTATGGTATAGTCATGGCTTGTGGTGGCTTGGTGCTTGTCAGCTTTATGGAAGGTGTTGGCGTGGAACATTCCCATCTTGGCTTGTGCAGACTTGGACAGTGGGAGGTCTAAATGTCCAGTTTAAACAGATCTCTTGCAGCTTGTTGCTATTTGCATGCACTTGGGAGGTGATTGCGTGAACTTGTAGTTTGGGTGGGGAGATCTTGTCCTTCAGGCATCCAAGCCGAGACAAGCAGTCTGCAAGTTGGTTGGTTTTACCTTGGATATATTTGACTGTGAAGTCATATGGGAAGGTGTGGATGAGTAGGCGCTGCATTCTTGGTGTAGCTTAAGCTTTTTGCAAGTATGGCTTCTAGTGGCTTTTGGTCAGTCTCCAGGGTGAAGTGTCTTGCATACAAGAAATGGTGGAATTTCTCCATAGCCCAAGCAAATGCAAGTGCTTCAAGCTCAGTTGCAACATATCCACATTCTGCATCATGTAGGGCTTTGCTTGTGAAGTATACTGGGTGGCTTTCTTGCAGCATGATGGGTCCAAGTCCTTTCAAGCTTGCATCAATTTGGATAGTCATTGGCTTCTTTGGATTGTAGTATGCAAGAACAAGTGCACATACAATCTCCTGCTTGATGCTTGCATAGGCTTGGTCATGCTTGGGGCCCCATTAAAATGGTGCATGCCTTCTGGTCAAGTCACAAAGGGGCTCTGCAAGCTCAGACAAGCAAGCTGTGAACTTGGATAGGTATGTCACCATCCCAATGAAGCACTGGAGCTCTTTTATGTTGGTTGGTCGTGGCATGTTGTTGATGGCTTGCACTTTGCTTGGACTGGGTTTATGTCCACTTGTTGTATACAGCTCACCAAAAAATTTGACATGTGTCTGCTTGTATTGAAGCTTGTCAAAGTTTAGTTTGACATTGTTGGATCTGTAGGTTGACAGCATGCTTGTAAATGCTTGGTCATGGTCAGAATGGTCTTTCTTGTACCCAACAACCATGATGTCATCAGCTACGACAATGACTTGGTCAAGCTTGTTGAAGATTGTCTCAAGTTTGTGCTGGAAGACATCTCCTGCTAAGGTGGCTCCAAAGGGCATTACAGTCCATCTGAAACATCAGACCAAGATATCATTTTCTTGCATTTAATATCCTCAGGGAGGTGTGCAAGCTCAATGCCAAGCAAGTTTCCACACTTAATTTCAAAGTCAAAAATCACTTGTACAAGTTATCATCAAATGTCCAATCCATTTTGGGTCCATCTATGTACATTATGTGATAGCTTGCAGGATTGCTCAGCAGTTAAGATGAAGATTGGTCCTGGCTTGTTGAGGCTTGACCTCGAGCAGGGGTATTCTTGGATCCCCTTGTATCATGCATGGTGAAGCTTGTACTCTATCAATTGTGGAGAGGTAAAATTCAAACTTACTTGTGTTGTCTTGTGGGTTGATTGTTCACTGAAGATCCATCCAGCTTGTGGTGGTCGGTTTTGCACCTGTGTGTGCATGCATTTGGGTTGCACTGGCTAGAGCAAGATTACAGGACTCTAGGCTTGTAATAGCTTGTGAGAGATTGGCCAGATCTTCACACAGCTTTTGGAAGAAATGCTACAAGTCACAAACCTAATTTCCTAGCTTGAATTCACTTGAAAATCCCTCCAGTGAAGTTTTGATCACCATCTTCTGACACTATGTATTATCTTGTGGTTGTCACTATTTAGCTTGTTATTAGCTTGATCCAGAATAATAACAAAAGCTATTGGTTTGCTTTAAACCAAGAAAAGATTGAAATTTATTTGGACAAACAAAATACATGTTGTCTGCTGAAGTTCTCAATCTAAACTGAATTGGAATTTTGTTGTTTGTAACAGCTTAGGGAATGCTTGTGTCTGATTAGCTGATAGGCTAACAGCTTCCTGCAGATGCATGCACAAGCATACTGCAGCCACCATTACTGGGCTCAATCTGTTGCAAGCCCAGATGTGATACAAACAGGATGCATGACATGAAGAAAATCCAGTAATTAGGACCTGGGAGCTAAATACACAAAAAATTCAATAATTACCTATGTTTTATTGGATAGTTATTGTTATTTATTTATTCACAGTTTATCCTTTAAAATACTTATTTGGTACAATAAAACAAAAGTAAATTGAAAGCACATGGTTTCCCACAATGTGAAGCACAAGGTTGTTCACGTGCATGGTGAAAATGACCAAAAATATCAAAAATATGCTAAATTGGCCAATAAAACCTGTAATAAAATATTATATTCAATGTTAAAATTCAGTAAAAATATTTTAAACTACTTACCTTCCATATGTAGGGAGCTCTCCTTGGATTGGGCTTAGCTAATCATGCTGGTGTCAGACATGTTGGGTGTTCAAAGGTGTTAAGGTGTTCCCTCTACCACTCCTCAGGAAACACTGAAGGGCAGTGGCAGAGGACATAGCATGGCCTGTTGAAAACCAATCATGTGTGTGACCAGTCACCCACTGAGGTAAGTTTGTGGTGGGGCTCCCCACATGTGAGATGGAGTAGATAATTTAGATATCACCTTGAGCCTTAGGGAAACATTGAAAGTCCTGCACACACAACAACAGTGGATGTTTTCAAAGAAACTCCATTACAAATGAATGGGCTTTTCTTGTTGATGTGTGTGCATTGTTATTTGCCACTATGATAAAATAATTTTCAAGGGATATTGGTGATATTTATGTTACACAATCCCTGGTAAGTCATGGGCCAACTTACCTTGACTTACCGAAGGGTAACATATCAATATTCTCTTCTGGATCATATTGAAATGCCGACATGTTAACCTCATACTCTTGGTAAGACACGATAGAAATCAATTCAATGAAACTTCACATGACAGATACTTTTGCTAGGAAAAACGTAAAATAATGTGGAGACAACTTTGAAAGCAAAGAAACTAAAAGGAGAATGCTAAGACGTAGTAAAATAGGGTGATGAGTGAAAATTGATAATTACCGAGAATTAGGGGGATTATGCGTCATTAGCAAGAACACAGGTCATTTATGTATGTTTATCATGCTGTGAAATTAGACTTCTGTCATTACCAACTCCCCGTTCATGTAATCAGTTGTCAGGTTTATCCGAAATGTGGCCTTTACTTACATCTTACCAAATACTGCCTGAAGGCTGGTAGATTTATGTCTTAATTACTTGTCTATTTTTATATACATAACTAATTAATTGAACATGTTTTAACTGAAGTAAAGAAGGGAAGACATCGTTATTCAAATAGGAAACAAATTTATTCTCTTCTGTTGTTCGCTTTGAGGACACGGTGTGAACTTTCATTTTCAAAAAAAATCATACATTGCTGGTAGAAACTAGACTGCCTTCATTTGCAGTACTCACTCAATCCAACTGGTCAAACTGATCATTTTTAATCATGAAAGTTCAGCTAAAAATGTAACTGATGTAACATAAGCACAACCAACATAGCAGCACTCATTTTAGTTTTAATTTGTTCTGTTTGTGTTATTAAATTGAAAATAATATTTCTAATTCTGCTTTTGTTAGATCTATTTTGTTGTTTTGTTGTTTTTCTATCAGAGTTCACATTTAATGGCCGTATCAGTCATCCTCTTGTCATACAGATTAGGCAGTATTAGCCTGGGACTCGAGCCATCTGACGACTACTAAATACTGTAGTAAATGCAGGCACGGGTCATTATTATTTCCTTCCAGACCTAATGGAAATAGTCCCTTAATATTGGGCTAATATATGACAAGAGTATCTAAATATTTATCTAGAACGGGTTTACAACCAAGTGTATCGGTGACATTCAAAAATAGCCGTTACGTGACTAGTTTTCTCTTTTTTCTTCTTTGTACTTCTGAACTAGATGAAGAAAATAGGTCAATTATAAGCCGTGTCCAGGAGAACTGTGTTAATGGAATGACCTTAGCGATACAATGAGTTCAGTGATCGATATTAATCCGAAATATATTTAAAAACCCTGCGTGATGTTGATATACTAAAGGAGACGTGACCTCACAATACGATTACAAAGACGGAACAACTTTTTGTTTTGTTTTGTGTCGGACTAACCTTGAATTGTGACAAGTACGTACGTAAGGGAGTGCGTGCGTTTTCTGGCTCTTTAGCCCTCTTACATATTGCTTGGAGGCTGCATGGTACTCTCTAGCTAGCCCTATAATGTCTCTCGTGTGCCAAGTGTGGGGTATAAGTATATAGGCTGGGGTAAAGTAGGTGTAGCTTGTGGGCAACAGCAGGCGGTGTCTGCTTTATCCCCGGCAGAATGTTGAATATACTTCATACATTAGAGGTTCTTCTGAATGGAACTGTAAGCTTTCCAGCCTGCTAAATTTGACTATTTTTAATGTTGCATTTTCATTAAATTTAGTCTTGTACACATCCTATTGGCACCAGACATATTATGATTTACTATTCTTCGTAAATGATGCCCTACTAATAGCATGTGCTATTCGAAATAAAAACTATTGTTTCACACCTTCTACAGTTTATGCATGAAATTAGTCTGAATATAGTTTTAGCCACGTATTAGTCTACGTTTGTACAATTTGAAGACAGAAATTCGTTCTTGTGCTAATCAGTTACAGTTTCAGTCAGGGTTCTTCTTATTTCGATCTGCAGCAAATGTACCGTATTTACCCGAATTGAGGCACCCGGTACCAAGACCAAATTTTGATAGGGTGCCTCTTCAAAAAATATCAAAATCCTGAATTAAGTGTGTCTTAACATAAGATTTATGCAGAAATTGAATTTATTAAGAGATTAACCATCCTGAGAAGTTAATTTCAATCATTGTACAACCGTCTTTGTTAGAAGACTGACCATAAATATTCATTAAACTAGAAATACTGTACCTTATCTACCAAATTTGCCTGATTTTCCGGACATAAGAACTGTCTCTTAAAACATATTTTCATCACAAAACCATTTTTAGTCTTCAAACATTGGTCAAAATGTAATTTAGTCCGCATACCAAATACTGTCGAAATAAAACTATTTACCTCCACATCAATGATTGAATTTAGTAAAAGGACTAAATTCTGGATTTTTTCTAATTTTGCTAATGAGATTACATTTACATCGAGTTTATTGTAATGGAAACACAGTGGACTACATGCTTTCCATCAAGTTATGTCTTGAAATATATACATGTCGGAAATTTGGTAGATTAGGTACACTCGGTAAACTAAATTAATGAAGAAGTTTACACCTTGAATGTTTCACAATTCTGCAAGTGGTAAATCGAATCAAGGAATTTCAGCTAAGTCATTGTACATACGAGAGTTTACATGGAATTATGTCCGTACCCAGACGAAAAAATACGCAGAAAGTTTCTGTGAGAAACGAAAGCATGTATCGAAGGGATGATAAACGCTATACAGATCAAGTGCCATTAGCCTGAGACGATGACCACCTGTGGGGCATTGTGAGCTCAAAGTTCCCGCAGAAACCAAAAGTGAAGACGTAAACAAATAGAAACCCAGAAACTGTCCATGGATCTATTTAAGGAACAATCTATACCTCAGAAATTAACTTTCTACCGGACGTGACTTGATGTAAAGGGACAGGATGCAATGTATGATGCTTTAATGCTACACGTATGGTCTATTTATTTTGACTGATGTGCGTTTGGCAGTAATGGTAGTAATGTGCTCTTCAGAAAACTCCCATTTTATGAATCAGAAAGAGGAAAACATTACTTGGTATAAGTTCCCATCAATGATATCAAATAAATAATCAGTTATATTACATTCTCAAGGTGATAAAATAGAAAAGGGCATTGATGCTTTTCGTGGAATGGGAAAAGAAGTGGAAAAGGAAATAAAATTGAAATAATGAAATTGCAATATCTGGAAAGAAGGTCATACAACGTTCAGATCAAGTACGACGAGAAAACGAGTAAATTATGTTTTGCAATATATCCTACAAGGTTTATGTCCCAAAGGACTTGGTTTTCCCGCTCAGTGCGACTTACTGTCAGAGCTTATGTCAGTTTAGAATCAAAGTAATCACTTGTTATTAGAAATGTTGACCACAACAACTTAGTAGCACTCGTGGAGACTTACTTCTAGTCTTGTGTGCGGTTTGAGAGACAATCTGGCTTATTGGTGGCTCCTTGTTCTTGTCTTTCGATACGAATGGTTCCTGAAACACCTTGTTCTCGGGCAGATCTTCTTGCTTCATTACACCTTCTTTTACTGTTAAATCCTGCAAAATTTTTAAAACGCTACAAAAGAATCCGAGGAAATGTAAATGTTATGGCACATATTGTAACGATTTAATAAATCATTTACTATAATTAGCAATGTCGTTGTGTTAATATAATCTCGCACCATGGCGCCAACTAGTGGCCGGCAGAAATGACGTCATAATATGTGGTGACATCATACACAGCCTCCAAATCACATAAAAGCAAGTGTGCACGCACTGCATCTCAGAAGGAATCCAGACGTTGAAGGGTAAACATCTCATGTAACTCACATTCTAGTTGCCTCAGGTAAATGCATTTAGATTTAATAGTTTAAACATAATTAGATAAAGCATAACACAAGAATAATCAATTAGTAATCACTATATTCAGTAAAATCAGTACATGTACACATTATTGCCGAAATTACATCATAAACAAGTAGAATACAAGGCCAACAACATAAATATTAAGTTAATAGTCTGAAATATCTGCAGAATGACTGTCTACAATTAATTAAATACATGTATCTCTTTTTATCAGGGTTTCTAGGTTATAGTTTCAATTCTCTGCCATAAATCGTGTATCTGTGATAAAGCTATGCATCAGAATAAAGAATACAAGTGATCATTATATCAACATATCACTGATTTGCTTACACTTCTTGCTTAGTGCATCAGTTGCACCAAGTGTCCGCCTTACTGCACAAGATAAAAGAAGAGTGAGCGTTGATGAACCGAGATAGTCCGTATCTGACATTTTGTCTAATAGATACCATCAATTAACTTTTCTGTATTTCACCAACAATAACATATGTTACCAATGAATAACAAAGTCAGTTCATTTTAAAGTAATTGATATTGCGTTTTAATATTTATTTGTGACTGAAAGTTATCTAATTATCTCATAAATTTCATAAGTTTAATGTGATTTGTTGCACGTAAATCTATAAATGATTATAATTATGTATATCACAACAGAAGGTTACAATAAAATAAAGATGACTGACTCTTTTATTTCAGAAAAAAGAGTGGTGTACAAGAGTAAATTACGTAAATAACATTTTCTTCTAATTGGATTTGGCATGTCCAATTTGGGATGAGTATTCAGCTACTGGTCAACTCAGCACCAGGTAATATGCAGAAATCTTGGGTTCTTCCAGTAACTCGGGCCAGAAAAAACATGACAATTCTTGCCGTGACAAACACAACATATATCTGTACTGCGCGAATTTCTTGTAATTTTCCAAAATAAACAACTTCTATGTCGAGTCCAATCTATGGGCAATTTTTTTTGAATTATACGAATGTTGTGTAATTTCCATGAGAGCAACTGTCCCCCATAAAAACTACGACAAAAACAACAAAATAAATGACAAACTGTGAAACGAGAGTGCTTACTCGTAACAGGGCAATGAAAAATAAACAAAAACCTTGCGGTGATGTGGCAGATGAATTTTACATCTCTTTTTGAACAAGTCATCCTCGTACATCATTCTGACAAGGTAACACAGCATAATAAACTATACCTTATCACTTCATTGATCAGGAAAGTAGATTGCTTCTCACGATTAGCTATCCCGTAAAACTGTTGCTTAAGACATTTCGAATATGTACATGTTTAATATCAAATTTTATAAAATTAATATCAAATCATGATTACGCTCAGCTAATCAGTTTGAAATCAATTAACTGAATGTCATTAATAGAATCTGAATCTGAGTGTATGATGAAATTGTCTTCGAATGACGAGATAAACCTTATCCACTGTTATTGCTCCAAAATGTTTGTCAAAATATATGCGTCTTCTCATTGTCATTGCAATTATATTGTGCAATTAGCTGTTGCAGTCAACTTATGACACCTTTTATTAATGATTATAAAATTTTCAACCATGTTTATGGCTATGGTAATTGGAGCACAGTGCTAATGCATAGTGAAATTACAGAACAATGTATCCTACACATTTCAGCAACCAGCTGGGTGTTTGGTCCTGTAAGGGGCTTCACAAGGATTTTGTCAGTCAAATTCAATCATATTTCTTCTGTATATGTTCCTGAGTGAGGGTATTGCCAGGCATGTAGTACACAGTTTCTGTCCATAATAAAAAGACCTGTGTTGCTCTGATAACTGCCAACTTACATATGAGCTGCCGTGTGACCTTTTTACCCTTTTCTAGCTGGTGGCCAGCTTTAAGTTGTGACCAAGCGCTGATTGGATTCGTGCGTGTAAACAATGATATTACTATATTAAATTGCATTAAAATTTAACATTACAGAATAATAGCGCAATTTCAACTTTAATTTACTTGCCATGCCAAAAAAAAGAAATTTGACCCTAGTCATTTAAAGAAATATTTTGCCTATGAACCGGTTTTAACAAGATATGTAACATCAATAATACAATCTCTGATATACGAAAGATTGGACCCCTATGATATGTGTAATAAGAAAGTACTGCAGAAGATAAAACTGTTTCAGTTTCAGATCAATAGCATCTGTGTCTAAAGTTTTTTGTACACTTTGCGCAATTTATTCGTTTTACTACATAACAATCGACCCAATAAACTAGACAATTAACTATAAATGTTTAGAATCGTGCATTAATGTTTTCGCACAGAAGTTATACTCGAACTAAACGATTTATGCTTTCCATCTCATTTTTACATTCGGCCATACTACTATTAATGAAAAAATATGACGTACTCATTTGGTGAACACGGTTACAATTAAGATCTAATTAAAACAAATCGTTATTAACTAATTCCCACTTGGGGTAATTCTTGTGAATAATTGACAGACACTGTACATGGTCTATTAATTAATTAGCAAAAACTGAAGCATAGAAGATTCTTGGAAAGTTTGCCTACATATCATCCGGCAGTTACTCGTATATTATCATTATTACTTCTAAAGGTAACGACACAAGAGCACAATGTGTATATGTACTTAATGAACTAGCGACATTGCAATTTTTTGGTCGTGGGTATGTTCAAACACTTTATCAGAAGCCGCTTCAAGTGTACTTTTGCAAGAATGATTTTTGTTTGCATTTTATCTTCAAAACTTCATAATCACTTGTAACTGCTACCAGAAGATGAAATTCCTATCAGTTTTGGAAAAATAGTACATCAGAAGCACGGCGTGGAAATATTTTGTTCTCTCTTTTGTTCTCTACGTTTCGAAATTGATAGCAATTTCAGGAGCTGCATTACACAGAATTCGTATCAATTCTGTACATAAGGGTAAAAAAGGGAGCTCCAATATGGTACCGTGTTAAATTTCTGATACAAATTCCGTCTACTGGTTATTCAAGATTTTACACATTTTGATTTATTCTCCATCAGTTATGATTGCGTCCTTCAGGAAGACATCTCTGAGATGAGACACGTCCTCAGTATCCTTATCCATCCTTATGATTGTTTTATAATACTCCTCACCCGGATATAACCGTAATTTCACTATATGTTTATTTGAATTAGGGTCATCACTTTTGTCAGTCCCAGTAACATTGCCATCTTCTTCTAACGGCTTAGCAGGGATGCTATTGTTCTCCACGGGTTGGTTCTCTGTTTGTTTATCCTTCTCAAACATGTGAATCACGAATATGTTGTCCTTAGGAGGCACAGGCTCAACTACAAAATCAACGTTCTCCTTGAGCTCCCTTTCGTGTGGTTTCGGTACCACGTAGATGCGACTTGTTAAACGAGCATCTGTATCATTTGTTTGCTTGTTATTTTTACCATCTTTCTTATTGTTATCTTTAATGTCCTCATGATCACTGTCACTTGGAACAAGAGTTTTCTCTGTAGCTTTACTTCTAGCTGTAGAGTGAGCACGTTCACTCTCACTAGAGATACTGCTGCTACTGCTACTACTGGAATAAGATCGTTTTTTCCTTCTGTACTTTCCATACTTCGCATCTTTTGAATTATCACTGGATCTGCATCGTTGAGACGTCGTATCATTATCAGATTCATTATCCTCAGATTCATCGGACGACTCTTCTTCGTTAAATTCCAGCTTGTGTTCATAATACTCTGTCTCACCGCTCCCATTATTCACAGCGCCATCAGACATTTCCTCCGTCTTCTTCTTATCACCTTTCAAATCGTCACTCGTCTCTTTCCTGTCTCCCGGCTTTTTGTTGGAACTTCTCTTCTCTCTGGACTTTTCTCCTGGGAACATAGGGACAATATCGCCGTTTTCTGTGCACGGTGGAGGGGTAAACTTTTCTTTCTTTGGAGACTTCTCAATTTTGTTATCAGCATCATCTGCACTGTCCTTCTCCTGTTGTTTCCGCCCCTTTTCCTCCTGGTATCTTTCATTACTTAAGCTTTCTGATTCTGCTATCAATTCTTCGTAATTGGTTCTACGTCTGTCAGGAGGTGGTTTCTTTGCTACAGGCTGAGAATGTCTGTTACTGTTACGTTTAGTATTATTAGTCCCTTCATGAGTTCTATCTCCTTCTGCGTATGTATATTTTACATTCCTTGGTTTCTTGCCGGCTTTACTTTCATTTACAGTATATGTTGAAGATGCTGTACTTTGTGAGCCTCCCATTGTTTAATTCAAAGTTAAAATAAAAGTTAAAGTGTTCATCGTAACAGTATTTTATCCATTAGCTGGCAATATGCAATACAGGTTTTACTGGCTTGGATCAACTTGTTATGTGTGCTAAATTTAAAGGTAAACAAGGAGTATTTGCAAAACAAGGGGGTTACAGCCCAGAATATGTGCAGTGCGTCATGTGGGGTTCATATATGGGGGTACACTGGTAGTGCCGACTGATAAGTAAATTTGTAAATATTTGCTTCACAAAGCAATGGCACAAACCATTTATGGAAGAAAATTGTCGCTCGTTCAATGTAACTAAATACCATTTTATGTTGATACTCACGTGAAAGAAATTGACGGTGAAGTAAACATTTTAAACCTAAATGAGGGGGATTATATTTTTCCTTCGAACGAGCACATTCAATTTTTTAAATAAATACCAGACTGTGGGATAAGACAGCCCAAACAAACGGATGCACAACATCGAAGACCTTTCACCATAGAGAGCGGTACCAATTCACTTAATTCTTTAAATCATACTTTTGCATGCTTAGAAAATACAATTAAGTCATAATTTCCCCATACTCTCACTCACAGACACAATTCCATTGCTTCCTAGGAAACAGTATTTATAGTTTTATGTCATTTGGCTTCATTTCCACACATCATATGTAGTTGTCAAATTTTGAATAATTTTTGGAGCAAATAAAATTGGCATAAAATTTAAACACTTCCTAAAACGCCTGTGATCAGAGGTAAAAGCACCACATGAATTCTTTCATCCTTTGTTGCTTTTATTTAGCTGTTTTTGTGCAAACTACTTACGTCGTAAAAGAAAAAAGTTTTCCCAAACAGAAATTGACAATCGTTAAGAAATAAAAAGCAATAGCTTCAATCAAAAATAAAGAAAAGATTCCGCTACGAATCTATAAATCTAACAAGCCAAGACATCTTTGAATTACATATTGGATAACTTCATTCATGTGAATTTGTACAGCTGCATCAATGCGTTATTTCAGGTTACGTATTGAGCTGCCAATTCATTTTACAATAGTCACTTTGGTTACGAAGAAATTGGAATTTAAATTTAAATTGATATGGAATTCATACACAACAATCTTCACTCTTTGAAAAGATATCCATAGTTACCCATTTAACCACGACAATCTATTTTTATATCCAGTGAAGTTGTGTATTCACATCACACACACACACACTTTGTACTTTTCTACAGTAATGTATCTATTCAATCCATATAAATTGAGTAAACAAGCCGCAGTATCTCTCCGATTACGTAAACATTTAAATAGCTTTATGATTATTAAGCCGTTGCATAACATGCATTACTAGTTGAGGGAGCTTCCTCAAGGGACAAACAGTGTGCACTTGCATGTTACACCATTATAAGACCTAATTAGGTCAAAAACATTACTTTAAATCGAATATCTAAGTAAATCATCACTTTAAATCTACTTTAAGGTCTAATCAGCCAAAAAACATTACTTTACATGGAATATCTAAGTAAATCGTCACTTTAAATCCACTTTAAGACCTAATCAGCCAAAAAATGTTACTTTAAATGGAATATCTAAGGAAATTGTCACTTTAAATCCACTTTAAGACCTAATTGGCCAAAAAATGTTACTTTAAATGGCATATCTAAGTAAATTGTCACTTTAAATCCACTTTAA
>JBCAUI010429284.1:0-14104 GCA_038406195.1 Haplosyllis anthogorgicola | reverse complement strand
GGATCCATGCATGCATGCATGCATATTTAATATATTATAAAGAAGAACATACATGCATGTAAATACATGCATGTATGCACAAGGATCCATGCATGGTATACATGCATGCATGTATGTGAGGATCCATGCATGCATGAATATATAACACATTATAACGAAGAATGCATGCAAGCATGTACATACATGTATCATTGGCGGATCTAGGGGGGGGCGCCGCCGGCGCGCGCCCCCCCCAACGGCCCAAATTTTCTTTATTTTCATGCACTTTTTGCTAAATTTTGGGCGAAAATAGGGTTGGCGCCCGCCGAGCGCCCCCCCCCAACGGGAAATCCTGGATCCGCCCCTGTGTATGTACAATGAAACAGATATGAAACGTTAAAGTTAGCAAACTTAATGGTGAAACTGATAGGAAATGATTCTGAAGTTAGGAAACTTACATGAAACGTTTTTGAAACGTTAGATTTACGGCAGTGATATATAAAGCACTGTGGATCTCAACTGTTTCCAGGTCTTGTTTCTTGCTGATTTTCGCAGAAGCGTGTGCGTACACACCATAACACACGCACGCATTCTCGCACAAATTAGTGTACATAAATGCGTGCAACATGCAGTGACGTTTTTTGGTGGCCAACCAAAATCCAATCGCCTTCCCAGTTGGGACTATTTGGCTGTCTTGAATCTTAATGCTTTTTTCACTTAATATCAGCTACACTCTCACATGCTGTCTGTAGTAGACTCTACATCCTCGGTGTAATCAAATTGTTAATACCTTTGTTACAAAACCTGATGTCTCTTGATAACATTTTATAAATAGATCTATACTTTCGTTTTTATGTGTAGAAACAGTTGGTGTAGAACATCACTAGACAACTAGAGACATTTAAAACTAATTCTTACCCACCACACTACCAATCTGGCCAATGATATACACTGGTCCACATACAAGTACACACAGAGAGAAAGAGAGACAGAGAGACAGAGAGAGAGAGAGAGAGACTAACATATTCTACCTATTTCTCAGTTAATCGCATAACGTTGATGTCTTATGTGACAAATAAATACGAAAATACTTAGGGAACTAGATATGGCTGGTCCGTACAACCTCCCCTGCCCATTTCCACTCACTAAACTTGGAAACGGCGAACGCGAATGCTAGCTTTCGTAATAAGATGTAAGTTTAAATGTAATGGAAAATAGATAGCAGCACTTACTGAAATTATCATTGAATATTCCGTACAGTACAGGGTTTATACAGCCAGAGATGAATAGTAGAATTTGTGCGAAGGCGCTTATGTAGACGTGCCGTACCATCTCTTCCCGTATTAGCGGGTATGTTTGTCCTTTCTTTTTGTATGCCCATACAAGTTCTTGTTTGTGTAGATTCAACAAATCAACGATGTAATATGGCAGTTGACACACTATAAATCCTATAACTACGACATACACTGTTCGTGTCATTTTACGGTTAGGTTTGCGTATTCGCTGTGAGAGTCTTGGTTTCATAATGGCTTTCAGCCTGTGCATTAGTAAGAAATATGAAAGACAGATTAGTAGAAAAGGCACAATAAGTCCAATTGTTAGCTGTGAATAGGTCCAAACTCGTAAATGACTTAGGTAGTTTTCCTGCGGCCAATTGATCCTGCAAGTAGCCTTGTCGCCATTTTCAATACTATAGGAATACAGTAAATATGGCATGCACATTGAAAGCGCTGCTACCCATATAGATATGCATATACATTTTCCAACTTTTAGCGTCCTGAAGGCACCAAGTGTATGATAACTAGCAATGTATCTGTCCAAACTCAAAGCCACCAGGGTGAATATGCCAGCAAATTTGTTGATTTCTCGCACCACAGTCATTATCTTGCAAAGAGGATTCCCAAAGACCCAGTCTTTCGTCCAGGAAGCGTAACAGAATAGTGGTAACGCCAAGGTGTACAGTTCATCAGCTAGCGCAAGGTTCAGGATGTAATAATTGGCCACTGATTTGGTTCGCACTTCGGAATATCGAGCAATAATGTATATCACAAGTGAGTTTCCAACGAGTCCAAAGACGAAGGTTGTGAGATAGAATATAAGTGTGACGTAAAGATGAGTTTCTCCGATCTGAGGTATGGGAGGTCGCGGTGGTCTCTCCATGCATGCAGGGACACTAGTACCGGGCTCTGCGGTCTGGTTCCACGCATCCAAACACATGCTTGAATTGTTCGCCATCATTGCAGTTTCAAGTCCTTTACTCTTCAGATTTCCATTTGTTATTGTTATTATTTTCTTTTGTTAAATACAATCCGGACTCAGCCTGGACCTTATGAATTCATTATTTCTTTTGTGATAAACTTTTCTATCAAATGTCAATGCTTTGTTCCGAACTGTGTAGTTTTTATCTTCCTTTCTGCAGCAAGCCTCTAGGTTTTTTTAAATACAGAACTTTGTATATTCAGCAGACAACATTTACCGACATAATATTGTTAGATACAAATTTGCTTCCCCGTTTAATAAAGTAAGAGACATTTCCGTTGACAGTTTTGACATTTTCTTATCAGCATTTACCAGTAGCCCTTTTCATTACTTGAAATAATAAGAAGTAACTGTTTCCTGTCAAGTATATTGATAATAAGATTTACACGTTGTCGTATATTTCTCTTAATGACGTTGGTATCGTGTTGTCACAGGGTAAGGGATTTCTTTCTTTCCTTCTGGTGTGTTTTTCACTGTGTCTCAGTCATATTGTTCATGTTTCACATCTGTTCAAAGGGATATTCAAATTATCTGAAAGTGATACCCTCAGCAATGACAACAGCCTTACAACAATGGTCTCAACTTACCTAGTTTTGTATCTATTATTTTGACTGTCTATTATTTGGCCTATTAATCATTTCTCCTTAATGTGGGGCCTCTAATGACCATGTCACAAAAGTGCTGACAGAGCATTCATGATTTAGACTATCATTTTAGTTTCTTAATTCAATATGATCAGCCACCTATCACTTGAAATGTGTCGGAATGTTGTAGCTTTGAACTTTGTTCGTTTTGTCACATCCAATATGGTTTATAATTTCCCAACTGTATACCTGATTTTCACACACAGTGACACCGTCGAACATTAAGTTGATAGAAATTCCAGAAGAACATTTCTCATCCAGTCATTTAAAGTTTCCATTCAGCCGCTGCTTACTGATCTGAAATAGAAAAGAAATCCAAGTCATTGCCGTAATTTTCCCACTTCTATGCCCCACTTCTTTCCCGCATTCGGAAACGTGATGTATGTTATTTTCTATTCAGTGCAAGTGAAACTAGGTTAAGCTAGACGTTTCCATATCTCTACTTAATGAAGTAAAGTGAGAAAATTGAGTTTCGAATGTTGCCACCAAGACTGGGTGCACTCTTTTGTATTTAAAGCTGGATGAGATCCCAGAGGATGAAAAATCCTATCAGTTTTGGAACAATAAAATTTGCAACAGACAGACTGCACTAAGAGAAAAACGTTTGTTTTGAACTTGATAACAATTTCAGGAGCTGCTTGTGAAATTCCTATCGTTTTGGAAACGTAGAGAACAAAAGAAAGAACGAAAGAATTTCAAGCAGTGCTTTTGATGTGCCATTGTTCCAAAATGATAGGAATTTCACCTTCTGAATTTCACTTGTAAGCCATGGAATAATTTGCATTCAAGTGCGACTTAACAGAAGGGAACACCATTGCTATGCAAAACGTACGAAAAATTAACCTTTACATGCACTGAATTTCAACTTGTAGCAATTAGTTTATTCGCCTGAGGATAATTTACCATTTCTAAGAACTTTTTGTTTTATTTTTCTCTTGGAAAATACAATACAGGGAACTGCAATATAAAACCAACCCATAATTGGTGTTCTCGACGCATAAATAAGCCTAAAACAAACACCCATTAGCAGGTGAACAATGAAAGTCCAATTATAAAGAGGGATTACTGATAATTGTACCTACGTACACAATGTCAATGCAGATGTTCAAACCAGAAATCACAAGCCATCCGTGTGTATTACGTTGAGGGTTAGTTTTTAAGCATCTGAATACAAACTACGCTATCCGGGTTTTTGTCAAAACTGAATTATTTCAGTCGTTTCAAGTTAACAATACAAATAATGAACACTAAAACTATTGAATTTCACATAAGTTGACTGTTCTTTCTATCGACTTCAGTAGGTAAATAAAAAGGTGAGACTGTATTCTTGGCGAGTACTAGTAAAATTGGAGAAAAGGTCAAATAATTATTTCTGTACAACAAAATAAAAAATTCTACTGAACTTTTTAACAAGTCGTGCATTGAACTTTGATTGGCACTTTACGTAAGTTCATAAAAATTTCCAGGTGATGCGTCATCATACAATAAACATTCGTTCAAAATGTGGGCTTATATATTGAGTTCAAGGCAAATAAAAACTAAAGTGTATATTTTACGATATAATGGTATATGAATTCATTTTCTGTTGTAAAATATACTATTCAGTTTTACAGAGGAAGCAAAACCATAAAAGATAACGCATTTGGCATCTGTCTCTTGTGCACATACTCAATCAAACAAAAATGTTCGCACAATTTGCTGAGTTTTATGTATAAATTGCTTTGTTAAATGTCACCATTGTCATTTATACCTAGTCTATTTTGTTGGAATAAGGTCCATTAGTGGTCAGTGTGCTATAATATAATAAATTCTCTTTATGTCACCTGGCGGATAAGTTGTAAGGCAACACAACACTCCGTTCAAAATAAATGGCTTAAAACAGCCAAAACAAGATACATGATACATGGGATGTATGTCTAATAAGCATAGGAATATATAAATAACAAAACTGTTTAATAACAAGATTGGGAACAACCTAAAAGGAACAGATTTGTTAGTTTGAATGACGAATCGCTAAATCATTGGATTATTGCCCAGTCAAAGATATTTCAACTTTTCAACTGTGACTGACAATAATAGGATAAACCCTTCTTATGTACAAACTGACATTCAAACTTGTAAGAGGAAATGAGAAAGACAAAGAAGATGAACAAAAGAAGAAAAGCAAAAAACAACCCCAAATGAGTAACAAACCGGTACAATCAAGTGCAAAATCATCAACCACTAGTGCAAAAGGTTCATCAAAAGGCAATACCAGCCTTAGCTCAGGGAGCAACTCTACCAAAAAGGATAAAGGCAAAGAGTGTGACAAGAATCAGCCAACCATAACTTCGTTTACCACACCCAGTAGTCAGACAACAGGTTAGATAGAAGAACAATCCCAAAAGGCATCTACACCAAATAGTCAACCTAGCACACCTGACCCACAATACAGTAGAGCTCACAAAAGAGAACAGCCTCTGCACTTAGTCCATCTGATGAGGAGAAGCCAACTAAAGGCACCAAAATGGAAGGCAACCAGAATATGCAAGAAATAAGTTCAACAAATCATGATAACTTAGCAATAGAACTAAATAAACTCAGAACAGACCTTAGTGATAACATACAATGTATGAACTTAACACTTGAAGTTAATACCAGAATGCTGCAACAAACAACCAACTCCATAGCAGAATTACAAGGGAAACTAGGAGCCATAACAGTGCTCGAGAAAAGAGTGGAAACTGAAGAAGCTAAACTAGCTGACATCACTAAAGAAAACAAAGACTTAAAAACCAAAATCAAAAACTTGGAAAGTGCAATACTGAATCAATCCACCCTAGCAGTAATATCTAGAATAGATGCAGAACAGCGAGCCAGAAGGACAATCGTAATGGGAATCCCAGAGAGTCCCTGGGAGACCATACAGAAGACTAGAACACTCATCAACAATGCCCTAATAAGCACAACTGGAATACAAGATGATGTTACTGCACTCAACAATATAGCTAGTGCCCTGATGAGCCACTGTGAGAGAATGGGACCATATAGAGTCAACCATCCATGACCCATACTATTAGAATTTGTGCTCTTGGGAAACAGAGAGTTCTTAATGAAAATAAGTCAAAACTACCAAGAGGAGTATATGTGGAAGATGACTTATTGGATGAAGTAAAACAAGCACATAACAATGTATGTCCCATCTACAAATTTGTGACACCCTGACTACAAAGGATGATGCAAGTGGAGCCATGATGGTATGCTTATCAAGAAATATGACAAAAATAACTTAAAAGATCTACCTGTTGAAATAAACCCAATGAACTCTTACCAACAAATGGAGGAAGACACCTTGTGTTTCTTCAGTATCCATCACCCATTCAGCAACTTCCATCCCTCACCATTCACACATGTAGGCACTGATTACCTTGACTCAGAGCAATGGATCCAGCAACAAAAGGCACTCTTCAGTGAGAACGAAGAAATAGCTGATAAAATCATGCATTGTTCCCATCCCAAAAAAATCAAAGAGTTAGCAGCAGATATCAAGAACTTTCCTAAAGAAAGGCGGTCCGAAGAAGGCCTGGAAATTGTTAGACTGGGCATCAAATCCAAATTTAGACAGCATGACTCTCTCCAATGAATCCTGATAAATACCAGAACCCACATGATAGCAAAGTCAACTCATGATAAATTATGGGGTACAGGCTATAGTCTAAACCATCCAGATGCACTGAAAGAAGATAAGTGGGATGGAAAAGGGCAGATGGGTGAAATACTCATCCCCCTAAGAGACTACTTGGTGGCATAATAACCCAGTGTATACTTCAAAGTAGCAATGCCCTGGAACCTCCTACAACAATAGAACTTTATGGCAACACATACCATCTCAATTGTCTATCTGAGTTATGGCATAATCAAAGTGATACCTCTAGCTACCTAGACTGGCATAATAATTCAGTGGTAATGCACCAGGTAGAAAAGTGCTAGTAACCTCTTTCTACCTAAAAGGCAATGGACAACAATAAGAGAAAATCTGAAAGAAAATGTATGAGTAGAAGTGCTAATAAACATTGATGTCACATAAGTTTTAAGGCAACACAAAAGCCATTAGGATGGTGCACTGCCTCAAATATTGTAAGGCAACATGCTCCAGCATCAGGTTAATGTATATCCATGTGTAAAATGTATCTGCTAATCTCTCTCAGAATGCTGCCTCAAGTCTGTGAGTATATGTATATTAACTTACTTCTTGTTTTTTGTATTGTTGTTTGACAATTCACTGGTACCACTCACTTGTAAGACTATCAAATTTGACTTGCCTGATTATCCTATGTAACAAGAATCATGTGTTTCTTAAAAGGTAAAGACCCCCTACCTCCTAGCAATCAGCTGTATGATAGCCTAAATTGCCCTTTAGAGAACAATACACATAGCAATGATCTATGGAATGATAAATGTGATTACATAGACATTCCTGAAGCAAAAAACTGGAACATAGACAAAAGGAACTTTCTGGTAATGCAACTTAATATCTGTGGTTTAAGCTCCAAACAAATGAGTTAGCTAATATTCTGAAAAGTATGAAAAAGAATAACAGTGGCATAGATGCTGTCATACTATATGAAACCTTTTCAAATGTTAAGAAAGACAAATTTGTTAGTATACTGGGATATGACCTAATATCAAGACACTGGAAAGACTGAAAAGGGGGCTATGTGAGCATAGCCATCAGAAAAAATTTTAAATATATAATCAGAAAGGATATTTCAGAATAAACTACATTTGAATCTATTTTTATTGAAGCAACAACAAAATATGATAACAGGAAAATTATAATAGGGTCACTATACAGGCCCCCAAATACAAATCAAAAACAATTCTTAGATGAACACTCATCATTAATTGATAAACTGCAAATTGAAAATGAAAAAGAAATTGTAATCAGAATTGACCAGAATTCAGACTTATTAAAGGCACACAGTCACACACCTACCCAAAATTTTCAGGATCTGGCACATAACAACAGTGTACTGCCTATGATAATAAGATCCACACATATTACAAAAAACAGTGCTACCTTTGTAGACAACATTTACGTTTCCGAAAAACTGCACCAGTCATTTGAATCAGCGATACTTATTAATGACATATCTGATCACTTACCAATAGTTACACTCATAAAGGTGTTAAATGCTACAAACAAGAAGCACTCATCTTCAAAGGTAGAAAATGAGATGACAAGCGAATAAATAAAGTAACTGACGAGCTTGACAGAATTAAATGGCAACAAACTGTGATGATGGAACCAGATCCAGAAAAGGCATTTGATATTATGCAAACACTGTTAGAGAAAACACTTGATGTGGTCTCTCTAATTAAAGAAACCCAGATCTCACCCAGGTGAGTAATTACAGAACCCTGGGTTACACTGGGATTAGTGAATAGCTTAGAAAACAAGCTAAGACTTTACAAAAAAAACTTATCTGCTTTTGTTACACAGAGTGATATAGCCAAATATAAAGTATACTGAAATGCATATAACCGTACAAAGAGAGAGTAAAAAATTCAATACTTTCATAAAAAGTGTGTCAAATTTAAAAATAATACAAAACTACTGTGGCAAACAATCAATGGAGTTATTAAAAAAAAACAAAGATAAAACAAGTTGCATAGAAAGGGTAAAAATTGATGGGGTAGAACACCATGCCACTAAAGTAATTTCAAACAAATTTGATAAATACTTCTCAACAATGGGAAGTAATTTAGCTCAGAAAATTCCTACAAGCTAAAGGAGTATCACCTCATATTTAGCAAACATAAAGACAACAAATAATAACTTGTTCCTAAATCCTTGCACACCATTAGAAATAGATAAAATCATTTGGAGTCTACCAAACAAAAATAGCTCTGGCTATGATAATATTAGCAATGTACTGCTTTAAAAAATAGGACCTAGCCTACTTATACCCCTAACACTTATCTTAAACCAGTCATTAAGTCTAGGCATATTCCCTGATAAGATGAAACTCGCTGAAGTTACACCTTTATTCAAAAGTAAAGACACCAATCTATTAAACAACTACAGACCTATATTGCTTTTGATAACTATATCCAAGGTATTAGAAAAAATAGTGTATATGGATTTTGTAAAGCTTGATTTTGTCAAGATGCAATAATGGAATTGAGCAGCTGTATCATAAAAGAAAAAGAAATTGGCAACCATGTCATTAGCATATTCTTAGACCTATCAAAGGCCTTCAATACACTAGAACACAAAATACTTCTTAGAAAATTAGAGTTGTTAGGTCTAAGAGGTACTTATAATGACTGGTTTAAAAGTTATCTTGCCAACAGGTGAATTAGTGTAAAAAGTCAAACAGCAGCATCCAACAAAGTAGTATACTCAAAACAGTATTTAGTTGAATATGGTACTGCTCAGGGCTCTTACCTAGGTCCACTCTTGTTTATCCTATTCTGCAATGATTTACACCAAGTACTTGAATGTTGCAAGTCAATACTCTTTGCGGATGACATAACTGTATATCTCTCACATCATAATAAAAACTATTTAGTACACTGTCTAATTGAAGATCTTAAAAGATTGAACAACTGGTTCTGTGCCAATAAATTATCTCTGAATTTAAATAAAATAGTGTGCATGTATTTTGGCAAAGGGGTCTGCCCCCCACTGTACCTAGGGGATTACCTTATACCATATGTAACAGATACCAAATTTCTAGGCATTACAATTGACTATCGACTGAACTGGAACCTGCATTATAGTCAAATCTACAATAAAATAAAGTTAAACTTAAACATGCTCAAACTGTCCAGAAACTTACTAGACAAGAAAACAAAAACCCTGATCTATTATGCCCACATATATAGTCATATTAACTATGCACTTATAGTGTGGGGCAGCCTCCTCAGTAGAGACAAAATTGACAAAATTCAAAGAATACAAAATGAAGCAATCAGACAAATATGTAAAATCCTGAAAACAACAGCATTAAAGCCACAGTACAAATGCTTGAAAATACTTCAGGTTACAGACATTATTGCCATAGAATTAAAAAAAACTTACATTCAGTGTAAAATTAAAAACTATACCAAAACCAATCATCGATAGTTTTAAATATATAGGGGGAGACCATTGGGAAGAAAAGAACATAAATATAATACCCACCAAAAAACCCTGCCAAATATTCTACCTCATCAGTCAAAGCTATTTAGCAATAGCTTCCTGTGTGAAAGCTTAAAGAGATATATTTCACTTTCTAATGAAGAGAAAAATGCCAAACACACAATGATATTCACAAATAAGATAAAGCACAAGATTAATGAACATTACTGATCAATTAGTTATAGAATTATAAATCATGACACTGTAAAGTTAATACATGTATTGTCTGAACTACAACATAAATTGTAAGGCAACATGCAGCACGGTGAAAGTTAACCATCTGGCTCAAAAACTGTAGGATAAACACTACAGAATATGATCATCACCTCCAGAGACTCACATGCTAGCACCATCACAAACCCAGTAACCTAATTGAGGCCAAGTGTTACCCTTAAAACAGCATATGACCTACTTCAAATCTCCACATGTGACATGGCAGTGCCTACTGACTACAACAACTGGTGGCTAAACACAGCAAAAAGACTGAATTTAGACCTAAACACTGACATTCTGTATGAGAAAAATCATACAAAATTCCTGAGAAAAAGAAAATAATGATTACAAATGTAAGTAAAATATCGTCACATCGTATGCACAAGCTTGACTTTCAATCAGAATTTGCAACTCCAGATGTCTGTATAGCAAGCTTGTATAAAGCGTACACTGACTGGAAAGAAACAATGGTTAATGACCTGCAGGATGAACTAATTAAATACTTGGAAAATAATAGTAAAGACATGAGTCAGAGATGCAAAATCTTGTTGGCAAAAAAGGGACTGAACTACAACCAATGGCTAGATACAGTATCAGTTGGAGTGATAAAAGGTGACGAAATTTGTATCTTAGGACTATCTATGATGTTAGGTATTCATACCACCATAGAGTTAGAAAACAGTAGATGGACAACTATGGATATGGATATCTCTAAGGGTGATGAAATAAACATCAGAACAAACATATTCCTCACTTATTGTGACTGTAATATTTTTGCAAAACTCACCCCATGTGAACCTATCCCGGCAGATGACAATGCTGCACCTGTGGTCCCTTTCCCAATAGGTCTCCAGATAGCAGCTGGACATCCAAAGGACCAGTACCAGGAGAAAATTAATGTGTTTCAAAACCCACAAAAAAGCACCCCAGTAGCAACACATGGCTACTCAACATGATCTGTGGCATCACTACAAAGACCAGACTATACTGGTCTAGACTCATCAATTGGGGTACTTGATAACCCTGTCTACATACCAGACAAAGATGACTGAGATAAAGAACCCACTGTTTCAGCAGCCCTACCACACCCATATGAAACACACTCCAAAGGTTCATCTGCACCCCTACTTTTAATGCCAGACACCAAACATAAACCAAGTGTGATTATTACCTCACCACAAAAAGAAGAGGGTATAATCCCATGTTGTTGCAAACATGCAAGAGGTGTTCTCATATTAACTGAAGAGAATGCCCCCAAAAGGAGAACAACCAGAACACCAAATGAGGAAACCTCAACACAACTCCCTAAATTGGTGGAACCCAGATATAATACTTGTTCACATGCAAATAAAACTCATTCAAGTAATGGTAGTAAAGTGATTGGTGAGCTTAAAATTTATATTAAAGGAATTAAATGATGACTGAGTAAACCATTCATCACATGTGACTTATGTGACACCAAGTGCAACACCAGACATGCCCTCAATGCACACTACATATCAGTGCACAAGATTAAAGTCACATGCAATAACTGCAAAAAGATGTACAATACACCAAGTAGCATAAAATGACATGCATTTACCCATCAAGAGCAGAAATTCCACTGCAAAAAATGCAAGGAGTTGTTTTTCTTTGAGAGTGCATATAAACTGCATATGATCAAGCATCACAAGCTCTGTTATTATGAGTGTCATTATCCCAACTCTGGGAAACAGTATAAGTATGGAAGTGATCTGAACAGACACCTATTAGACCACAGTGGTGCAAAATGGGCCTGTGAACTGTGCTCTTACACAACCTATAGCCTTTGCAACCTTTGGATTCACAAGACTATGCTTGGTGATCCAAAGCACATTTGTGAAAAATGCCATGAAAAATTTATTCACAGAGAACAATTATGAAGGCATCATAAAAAGTGTACTATTCATGAGAGTAATGAGCAAGCAAGAGTATTAGTAACTCTCAAAGAAATTTATGGCACCGCATATATGCATATTATAGCTGTAGTAAATGATGCAAATGGTTGAAATGGTTAAAATGATTGAAATACCTGTATAATGTGTATACCAAGATGTATAACAATACTTGTATAACAATACATGGATAACAATACCTGCTGCTTTCTTTTTTGCTTATATTATTAGAAATATATACCCATTATGTGCTTAAAATACTTGTCATTTGTAACCCCTATTGTTCTTATATAATATTGGAAACATTAAAAGTTGCAAGGCAACACAATTTGAAAAGAAAATAATTATTGTTAATCATAGTGGCTCATATGTTGCAAGGCAACACAACATAAAAGATATAATTTCATCTAGCTTGAAAGTGAACATAATGAACAAGAATACTAGGGAATTGTATGGAACTTTATGGCACCACATGTATGCATATTATAAATGATCTGTCATAACTGAGCAATCAGATAAAATGACTAAAATGATTGAAATGATCAAAGTATGAATATCAATATTTACTGCTTTTGCTTATACCAGAAGTATAATTCCATTATGCACTGATAATATTACTAAAAGATCTAATAATTTTTATTGCTCGTATAAAGTATTAGAAATTTTAAACTTAAAGTTACAAGATAATATGATATGAGAACAAATGTTTTTTATTTAATCGTAATGGCTCATATGTTGCAAGGAAACACAACATAAAAATACAATGTCAACTAGTTTGATCAGTAATGTAATGTAACTAATATAGAACTTTAAGGCATCACAGCTGAAACCTTACAGAGTATTCTTTTACTGATACATGTATATAACAGCTACACAGTGAGTCATATGTATTCTATCTAAAACATTGAAATATAAAATGGTACCAAATTTCATTTTCTCTATTAGTGTGAACATAGTGATCATATGTTATCTACTTGGTGATCAAGCCAACCTGTAGGAACAATCTTAGATTTTTGGATCACCCATTTCTTATTTGTAAACTAGTACCAAAAATGATTCTTGTTTGAAGGAGTGTGTACCTTTAACACACATGTACAAAAAGAAACGAATAAAAAATATATATATATATTTGTAAACGTTTAAAGCCATTGCTGTACAAGATACTAAGAGTAATGTAGTCTATTTTCTTTAAGCTTGTTGTTTCAATCTAACAATACAAACAAACAATCCAGTGATGTATGTTCCGTTTATGTCAAGATAAAGTCATGTACAAGCAAGGACAATATATATTCAGATAATATTTGGACATATAATAGATAAAATATAAAAGGAAGCAGCCTAAAACTCCATAAAACAATTTCAATGTAAAACACAGGATAAGAATTCAATTCCAGCCACGTTTATAGAAAACATAAATTCATGAACATCTTCAGGTTACCAACTGTGCAAAGCAGATAGAAAATGAATTTAATGATTTACGGTCACCTTGACAGAGTTTCGCTCGCATCGTTTGCTCCAATGGAGACCAATGTTTCGAAGGCTTAGCCAGCTTGGTTATTGAAGCAAAGAAGGGTTTATACACTAGCATACTGGATCTTCAGGGGGCATCTACTAGCAAATTTTGGGCCCGTTGCTAAATGTCAGCCTCGCTGAACAAAAAAAGTACAGCTTCAGTTCAATTTAAAATAACTTCAACCATTGTAATTTTTTAAAATTCTACTCAAAAATTGATGCAGCACATGTGGAATAGTTGAATAAAGACCGGGAAGTGACTTTTTGTGGTGTAACACATTGTTAACTCAGTTTCAAAAGGTGTGTGACAATCACGAACTAGACAGAAGATGAGAGCTTTATTAAACTTTTAGGCAAAAATAGGTCCAGATGGACCTGAGCTCATTTGGCATTATCATAAAACTAAGACAATATAGTTT
>JBCAUI010429173.1:0-14105 GCA_038406195.1 Haplosyllis anthogorgicola | reverse complement strand
TAATTTTAACACCAATTCACCATTTGAATGTGTTTTGACATTGACAGTTCCACTGATTATAGATGCATTGGCCCAAAATGTGGGTTACAAACCACAAAATCTGTGATAAAAAATGACCTAATTATTTTTTTTGAATTTTGACAAAACTAAAATTTAATTGAACACTTTTGACAACATATGAATTTGGTCTGAGGTCAATTGGTTAATTGGAAGTGGGCCAATTCAGCAAAAATGCATATAACATGACCGATTCCATAGACTGCTTTAAAGCAGAGCTTTAAATGAGCCAAAAAAGCACGAATCAAAAATCATCAAGTGAGAGATATTGCACTGTGGACAATAAGCCATAAATTTACACATCAGCTTTTTTACCTGATATGTCTGCCCTGTTACGAAAAGCAGATTTGTAAAGCATGTCCATTTACTTCACTTGTGTTCACTGATCTGTTACCATTTCGATCACAGTCGTCATTTGGCATATTTAATACTTCTCGCAATCAGCACTTGAATACTGAGTACAAATCGAGTTACTGGTCGTTTCCTTGTATCCTTTAACCTTGTCTAATTCCGCACCTGTGAAGTTAGAAGGAAAATGTTTCAGACAAGATCCATGTGTGCAAACTTGGAACATACATAGCATAATACTGGAGATAAGCTGGTGTGATCCAACAAACAAACATACTGCAGATGTCTTCTTGATCAGCCACAAAAATGTTGAATGCAAATTGGCCATGAAATAAGAGTGGCCGTACAAATGGAGACCTTTTCTAAAGTATTTTAAAATTGCATCTTTGAATATGAAATTGCCCTTTAAGTAGGAGTAGTACATGAAAATTGAGTTACTCATAAAAGGTAAAAAACTGGTTCACATTTCTACCATAAAAAAACATTAGAGAGAAAATGAAATAGGTAACTTTATTTGAAATTTTCATTTGAAAATTCACGTTTCACGTTAATGTTAAAGAGGGACAGTGGTAAAAGATGAAACATTTCCACTAATAAAAAGCAAGTCAGTGACAAAATTACACGTCTTATTGTGGCTTGTCACTAATAAAAGGTAACTTATTCCTACTTTTGAGTATATTCCTTCCTTATGCAACAACATGAATGGTACATTAAATGAATGTAAAATATTTTTGCGGTCACTATGTGTGCAATTGGATGCAAGACAGGCACATTACATATACATGTACCTTAACGTTGGCTTACAACCAATATAATTCGTATGTTTAACCTAGTTAAGCAATATTGTTAATCTCATTTTAGACAAAGAGCATTTTTACAACAGTTTACCAGTTATCAGATTGTGTAAATTGCAATAATTTGTTCCGTAGTCTAGCACAGCGTACCATGTTTCGGATCTTGAATAGCCCTGCAAGAAAAAAGTGAAAAATAAATGTTATGTGTCATCGCATGTTTGGCATGATACATAAGATGCAAATAAAAGTACAATAAATGTCAAAATCAAAAGTTGTAGGCTTCAGAAGGTTTACAAGATACACTCAGGTGAAATGGTTTACATATTAAAAAAGTGTAAATCTGAAAGTAGGCATGTTACTCTCTCTTACCGCTACTGTACAAATGTTGTCCGACTGCTCAAAGTCCATTGTAAGGTCGTCTACATATTTCTTTATGGGTGTTGTATGCGTTGCTTTTATTTGGCTCTCAGAAGCACTCAGCAGCTGCATGCAAAGGAAAAAAAAATCACCATTAACCATTGCTTTAATTCGATACAGGCTAATGCAACAGACATAAACATGTATACATTTTATGTTGTATGAGAGCTCCATACTAAATATACCACAATGCAAACCTTATAAAGACACTTCTCTCCTCCTCGCTTACAATTATCGGGGGTTGTCCATTTCTTTATCTGACTCACGAGGGCCACGTTCACGGTTGTACAATTCATTTCAAATTCCCTGCAATTTTATGTTGGCAGTCGTTACTTTAAATTTACAGATCTACTTTGTCCAAAGCTATTTTGATTAAGTTACTGGATGCAAATACAATGAGAAAGTTACGTTCAGTACAAAGATGCTGAAGTGAAGATTATTTGTCATTTAGTTGATACATGTTGACGCACGCACCGGCAAAGAGAAAAATATATATAAAATAAAAGTCGACTGTACCACGTCAATTTGCACGATGCATGCAAAGGTCCAAATAATACTCCAAAACTACAAGCCACACACACCGTCAGTACAATGCTGCCAACAAATAACAGTTTCCTCCAACTAAACATACTGTTCTCTTCTACGTTTCTGTTTACCGAATTGACCATAAGGTTTATACTTTTAAAGCAAAAGCCTCGATTTTTTCTACTGTCATAAATGCATTTTTTTGGTACGGACAAATTTTGATCATGTGACTCTAAGCTCTTCCTATTACTCCCCTTGTACAGTGACCTTTGCAAGAAAGATGTAATTGTGAAAACAATATTTTTAATTAACAACTCCCACATACAGCGAGACTTCTTCGATTGAACTAGGTTATGCGTATCTTTCAAAACTTGTCTTTTGAAAAAAAGGTAATTACTCCCTTTTTTCGGTGGGAGTAAGCTCATCTGAAAAACCCCACCAAAATAATCCCACGATGCAGTTCGCATCACCTAGCAACGTAAAGCCAAGATGGCAGCCAAAGGCAGCAAAAGAAAGGTATTTGTGGAGTAAATACAAAATATTCACGTCCAGGAAAGGTAGATATGTCCAAAATACCGTGTATCGTGTGACTAAAGCGGTCAAGATTCATATAGACATTTGTAAATTGTATTTAAACGGCCGTTGTATCTGAAAATGGCCACACAAACTATGCACTCGCCCATGTCAAATCATTTGGCAGGGCACGGCACCCATAGTTCTGTCAAAGCAGCTGAAGAATTGCCTCGAGTTCCTGTAGTAACACACGTGATTACAGACGAAGATGTTGGACAGTTACAGGTGAATTATAAAAAGTTTAACCAAATTAGTTATAAAAAGTAACACCTCACACTATGTAGACTACTTCAAAACTAGATTTAGATCCAAGTTGACAAAGGTGCATGCTGAATTTTGAAGTCGAACACAGGATATACAGGCCAGGATATTCTCCAAAATTGAGGGAAATCAAATTCGGATTTTGCATTATAGACTAGTCTACATGTCAATAGTAATAATTACGAAGAAATGGTAAAATTATTTTTGAGGAGTTAAGATGCAACATGCTTTTATTTACAGGGTGCGAAGCTGCAGGCTATCAACCTCAACAAAGTTGTCAAATTGTTAACAGATCCACACTCAGTAAGTTTTTTTAATGCTTTAAAAGTAACTTGTATTCACACAAGTAAAATAAATAGTGTATTCGATTTCACATCGAGAATATGGACAAACGAGAACTGAAGTTCATAAGTGATAAGATCAGGTGTTACAATAATTGCATTTAATTTCAGGCAATGCTATATGATAGACATGTACATGCATTAAATAAAGTGGTTCGACATTACCCCGGTGGCTTTGTATCCTTTAAAATGGGTTTTTGACAGATTCGAAAACAAAAGCGATACCAGGGCGAAAAATAGCAACGAAATAATATTAAAGTTGACAAATGTCTACTTCCGATCTTGTATCTATTTTTTTCCTTTCTTCCTTGTATTTTTAAATAGTTCTTTACCAAAATATGTTACTAAATGGCTGATCGCAACATTTTCCTTAATAACAGTAAAGTTGATGAAAGATCTAGTTGCAATCTTCAAGATTTTGAATGTGTGTGCAGATAGAATTGAGGACCATCCTGTGTATGCAGAACCGATGCTCGATTTGTTGAAACTGTGTCGCTTTCCATTTCTGAAGGAAAAATCATCCGACGTCACTTCATATGAACAAATTGCTGCTGAATCCGTATCACAACTCGGTAAGAATTTCAATGGGATTCTTAACACTGTGGCTCATGTCATTTTTAAAAGGTAATTCCATGTACTGTTGCTTGTACTGGCTATTTGCCTTTAAACTTTGCGTAACATTTCATGATAAACACAGAAGAATAATACTAATTGCAGGTTACCTCATGCGAGTTCCCAATGGTGAAATTAGACATGAAATATGTGGAACATTGATAAATTTTTACTGCGAAGTTCCATCCAAAAAGCAGCTTCAAGGTAAGAAGCTGAATTTTTATTACTTGAATTACCTTACAATTTGCCCAGATAATTTATGCATTAAAGGATATCAAAGCACGTTGCATTTTATTCTGTAGGATTGAAACCAAATTCTTTAACCTATAACCAAAAAATAGTGGAACAAAGTGATGTGGCTGAAACTTTAGTAAAGGTAAGTTGTATTTGTTTTGAAATGGATTTGGAATGATTTTTCATTCTGATATGTCAACCAAATACAGCACATGTAATGTAACTGTTGTTATAATTTTGCAGTCGTTGGCTCTCATAGAAAATGATCTGGACGTGAAACTAGTGGTACTTAGTGTTCTTCAAAAGTTATCAAAAAATTCAGGTATGTACCAAAACCATTTTACAGCAATAAGGTACTTATTTATTTAGTTACAAGTATAATTGCTAATGGATGGCATTGTTAACATTTAAGTACGATGGAAATGCTTGTTTAGTACAACGTATAAATTATTGACTGAATATTAAGCAATCTTTGAATGTTCCCATCTGTTTATTGCAGCTCACAATTGTAACCTAATGTTACGGGCAAATGCAGCCAACAGAATATGTAGCAGATTGATGGATTATGACTCCAGTGGTCAGCTGCTGTTCAGATCTTGTGATATCTTGTGGAATTTACTGGAGCAAGGAGACCAGACAGAAGTTGCACAACAACTAAATAATCTTACTTGCATAGGGTAATTGACGTAAAGCTTTAGATGCACGTGTACATAAAGTTGTAAACACAAAACAATGACTGAGAATACGTAGATATCGTACGTGCTAGCTGTCAGAAGTTCTGGAGTGTATTTGAAATGACAATTCAGCCGAATTGTGATTGATACTGTTACAACTCTTATATTTTTGTAGACAATTGCGGGATGCCTTTATACACCAATTAACACAAGGTTACAGCCATTATGACAGACAACTAAGGAATGATTTAGTCGTAATTGCTTCTCTGGTTGCCAAAACTTGTTCAGATGCCCCCTTTGTTGAAACGGGATTTGTGAAACAGCTTGTTCTTCTGGCTACATTTCAAGAAGGTATGCTTATACTTATTCATTATGGGACCGAATAATGTTCAAGTTAGATGCATCAATTGATGTTGTTAGCATAAGGAATTTGTGCTGATGCATTCGATCACAAAGCAAATATCACTACATGTAATGTCGATTGTAATGTATGATTTTTTTGCAGTGAAGAGCCATCATGCACTAGTAAAGCATTTAAAACTTGGTCAGAACTACGAGGATTTTGAGATAAAGAAACTTCTCGTGAACATCTTGATTACTCTAAGCTCAGATTCTGCTGTTATACCAGTGAGTTTATACTTGAAAGCACATGTATAATTTAGATAATATTTATGGTAATATATAATGGCAACGATTTATTACAGATCCATGTGTACATAAGCATAATCGAACCCCATACCATTTTGATGTGGTTTTATTCAATGACATAATTTTACATTTCAGTTACTTTCGGAATGCAAATTGCTGTTAGCTCTCTTCTCTTATGTCAAGTCAAACGAAAAGACCAGTGGACCAAGGGAGTGGACTGTGGCACAAACAGAAGAGCTTCAGTTACATGCCATGACAGCACTAGCCACGTTAGGACCAATACTTATTGATGACTATATGACGTGTCAGGGTGGCACTCGTTTGTTGCTGTTGTTAGAATGGTGCACAGGTAAGTGTTTCACATAAAATATTATCAATACTTAAATGATATAATTTGTACAAATTGATATGAGCGGTGTATGAACAGTAGTATATAAAGCAAATGAAGGGAGTGCAATTACAATATCTCACCAAATATGTCTTTATTTACAAGGTTCCGATGACTTCAGGGGTCAAGGAAATAGCTTCTTTGGTCGTGGAGGCCGTGGAAATAAAAAGGCTCAGATGCGACACTGTCTGAGATTGATGCGAAGTATGGTATCAACAGGTGAAAATATTGTTCTGCAGGACTTTGTGGACCAAGGAGCTGTTCACCAACTCACTGGTATGAAGTGTTCATGGCATTATTTTCATTGGTAGATGCAAGAGGAGGAGGTGCCAATGTTTTGTAAATTTTTATGCAAAAAAATGAGTAAAAATTCTGGATCTGCCAGTGGCTTTGTCCAAATTCCAGCATATGAATTGGAATTGTATGATAATTGATGTTAATGTTTTTTCAGGTATTCTCAGTATTATGTGCAAAACTTCCCAAGCAAAACAAGATGCAGTCGACATTGAGATGCAAGGCGACATGTTATTTATCTTGTCTGCCCTATGTGATGGAGATATGCATAGAAAGGTAGGTGTAAAACTTTAATTTGATTCAAGTTTACTTTATAGAAATTAATTTTGTGCTGTTTTACGGTCGTTTTTTGCTGCCGTACACGAAATCAGCTGATAGGCTGTTTAATTGCTGAAATTTGTAATTCAGGAATTGTTTGGCAGCCAAGGTGTAGAAGTGGTGGTAACTTATTTAAAGATTAATCCGAAACATTTGACCAGTGGACTTGGCCATCACAGACTAATGCTTGCAGCTGTGGACTGCATATGGTAAGTGTTCCTGCATTAAATCAGCTTTAATTACGAAAGGCATATGTCTATGTTTTGTAAAAGGTAGCATGATAAGAATTATTCATAATGTAAAAAAATATATACAAACCTTTCTTCTTTAAAATCACATAGAACATTATCTCACGAAATGAGAAGGGGGTTTAGATTTTAATGGCACAATTGACTACATGTATTTTTGTCTGCTTAGATTTACGTTAAGTATATATTTGATTCGATTTTAGGTGTGCTGTTGTTGGTTGCTATGTAACTGAAGACGATTTTCTGGAGAAGGAAGGTGTTTTCCTGCTAATTGATATGCTAGAGGTAAGTTTCCTTTACTTCTACCATTTATATGTATCAGTTTATATGCATCAGTTGGCCGAAGTGCAGTCAGTAGTACACGTGATTGTGGTGCTAAAGGTAGCGAATTTGAGTCACATTGCTTTCAGGGCCCACTCAACTTTCTGCCTCTTCATGGGTAGTATCTGCTAGATGATGGCTATTAGTAAAGTAGTTTAAAATTGTTTAATTGCCGTCTATCAAATGAAAATACTGTTTTTAACGTCATTCTTTCGTAACGTAATGTCGCAACTCCTGACGTAAATAATGCTGTGACAACAAAAATAATTTTTCGTTCCGTTTCTTGATTAGTAGAAGAATTCATGTCAATCCGAGATGTATTACTTTATCAAGTAAGTACTTTTCGACAGTGTCGCACTGTGCTCATCAGCTGAAGAGGACAGTGAGATACTGTCGAAAAGTACTTACTTGATAAAGTAATACATCTCGGATTGACATGAATTCTTCTACAAATCATACAACAGCGTCCAAAAGGAATCTCTTTAATTTGTTCTGTTTCTTGGTTTCTATTTTGATGATTACAGTAAGTTTTCAGGCTGAAGACTTTTGCACTTGTTTTCTTGTAGAAATGCCCGAAAAATATGCATAACTTGGTGTTGGGATGCCTACTAGACCTAAGTGAGAATGCCAAAGCTATTCCCCATATCAACGCATGGCGAGGCAATGGTGACATATCTGCTGCACATCTCTTCTGTGAGATATGGCGGCAAGAAGAACACGATATGAGTGTAAATAGAGAAAACACAGGTGCTATAGCAGGTACTATTATTTCTTTTATATCATTATGATAACATATATTTATAAGGCATTTATGTCTTATGTCATTTTGACAGATATCTTGGAGTTTTAATTAAATGGAAATGCTAAAAACCTATTGAACAAGTAAACAGGTAATCTTAATGGGTACTAAACTATGTAATAGAAATGCTGACTTTTTACGCATATGAATAACGACTATTTATGTTGAAACCCTAATATCATAGTAATTACTTCACATCAATTTTTCAGACGTGAATAAACCGCTGATGGGTGATTTACAAGAGAAACAAGGGATCATATCCTTACCCGCAAATGCACCCAGTCAAGCAATTGTGGATGTGTCTGAAAATATGAGAGCTAAAATTTACGCACTCTTTTGCAAAATAGGTATAAACTGTCACGTACAATCCCAATAGAGTTTTACTACATAGCTACAGCTATACCTTAAATACAACTTATGTTTATGTCGAATAATAGAGTTCAAGGGTTTTGGTTTCAGGCTTTATCGAGCTGCCAGGACTAACAACAGAAGATCATGTTACTCTGACTATTGTAGAACATTATCTTGACTTCAAGGTGAGAAACTAATTTTTGATAAATTTCCAGCAGAGAACTCACCCAACTTTGGCGTGAACCATGACCTTAAAGTGATTGGAACACGACTAACTGACATCTCAAGCTGAGCTGGCACACTTGATCCCATCCTTGCAACATTGCTGCAACTAATTTTACACCTTGGTGTGGTGTCTGTGATTTACTAAACATTGCCCAAAATTTCTTCCGACTGGGCGTCGGATTGCCCGTTTCAAAGCAGTTCTTGCTTTCCATTTTGTGACTAAATTTTGGTGACAACAACAAAGCTAATTAGGATTTTTGTTATTTATTTGTGTCTCACCATGCAGTGAACTTTAGGGAAGACGGGTATAAAAGTATGGGAAAAGTCAAAGAACGAAAGAAGTATTAATTTACATTTGTGAAATAATTTTCTTTGTAATTTACGAATAAAGTTGGGAGAAGTGTGGACAGAGGTGACTACAGAGTTGGAACAAGATAGTATCCGCCCGACAACACCAGATAAAGAGGCACTGGAAGCGATATCACGCACTGTGAATGAGAGAGCTGAACATGTACTTGATGTACAAAGGGAACTGTTAGAAGCACAGTTACAACAAGATCTGATTGACGAACAGGAGTTTTATGCAGAGGCATGTATTTTTGTTAGATATCAAATACACCACAACAATAAACGAGTTTGCAATTGTTCTAACGTAATTTTGTCAAAACGTAACATCGCAACTTGTGACGTGACAACGTAATGAAATAGAAAAGGTTTTTTTCATATGTTTTGGTTTCTATTTTGATGGTTACGGTCAGGTTTTTTTTTTCAAGCAAAACACCACTATCAAATTTTCATTTGATGGAATTATTTATGGGATGAAATTCGATAAGACTGTGGTCTTCCTCCTGAAAAAGTGACATAATTTCATGTAAGATAGCATAACACAATGACGTCATAAAATACAATGTTATCGTATGACGCCATGATGCAAGAAATAGTGTTGCCACATTTTTAATTTCAATTTATTCCACATAAAAACTTATACATTCGATAGACAGTAGGCAATTATAAAAAAAGAATTGCAAACTCATTGGGTATTTCATGGAATATGTCAAATATACATAATTGTAATGTAATGTTATCTTAGTTATCGTTATGCAATATACATTAGCAACAGTAAACACCTTTGTTAATATATTTGTGATTAATGTGGAAAACCAAATTGCTTACTCAGCATAATGATACAACTGATTGTGGGCATAGCCTGAAAAGGTAGCATTTTAGATCACTTTTCATATTGTTATTGCAGATACGTGAAAATCACAGACAGAAGGAGAAGGCTATACACGATTTCCATGATTACATCGCTCGTACATCCAACTACACGCTTCTCAGGGTACGTTTCCGTCAATAAGAATATAAAATATTTTAAAACTTGTTCTGATATTAATGTTGACATTCAGTTGTCAATAGCATGAGTGTTTACACACAAAACAAAACAAAATAAAAGTTAAAAATTATTTCATTAAGTGTAGATGTTATAAAATTTATATTATGTCGTAAAATCTATATTAACAGGCAGCAAAACAGAGACAAGAAACATCAATTGATGCATCAAGGGTCCAAACAAATTACAAGACCTCGTGAGTATCCGTCCGAAACCGAATTCATATCTTAAACTTGAAACATCTACATGTAGTATGTTTAGGAAGAGTTCATGTCTCGTATTTTAAAAGTGTATTTTTCCAATGTTACTAAATTTAATTACTTCTTTTCAGAGAAACATTTCACAGCACAGAAATTCCCAATATTCAGGCTACAGTAAGTACAATTAGAAATGTGTTCGAAATACTTACTCTATCTAAACCTCAAATCTGAAGAAAAATATCACAAAAGAATTAGTCCGAAACATACTTTCATCTTGCAGACATTTAGTGGTCGCAATGTTGCTATTGAGAGCACACCATTGGAACTGACAGGAGGTTTACTTTCTACATACGATCCTGCAACTGGTACTTTAAAGAACAAAAATATTTATGGGGATCCAGATAAGGTTATTATTAATTTGTCATATAATACTCAAACAAGAAGTCCAACTGGTATAAAAGAAAAGTGATAAAGTAGTGAAAATAAACAATAATGCATTATTTAAAGATACCCTTTAGTGTTGGTATAATGGCACAATACAATTCGACGTTGCTCATTTTTCCAGGATTCTGATGAATCACAAGTTGTAACAGATGAGAATGGTTCAAGGGAAGAGATATATAGTCCGGAGAGGCAAATGGAGGAAGCACTGAAGGCTGTTAATGTTCTTAGCAAAAGCGACATCACTGAGTTGAAGTCGCTCAGTGCACCACCACAACTTGTTAAAGATATCATGGACGGTGTTTGTATATTGTTCCACCAAAAGTAAGTAGAAGTCAAACAAAACTCTATCAGGGTGAATGGTATTGCAGAAATTTCCTATCCACAAAAATTTCCATTTAAATTCAGGCTGTAAGAAAAAAGGCAATTTTTATATTTTAATTTTCAGAGCGGATTGGGCCACATCCAGGGCTTTGTTGGCGAATCCTTTCTTTATTGGCAAACTGCTTGAGTTTGTTCCGGATTCTATTACAAATGTTCAATTGAAGAAGTTAACACCGTACATTAATAACCCTGCTTTTATACCTGAGAAAGTAGAAACCGTCTCAAAGGTAAGTAATTTGCATGATTTAAATTAATCTACGTCAGTGATTTTAACAACATTTTCGCACAAAACTCCCGTGAAATTTTAATGTAGACAATACATTTCTCTTTTTAAATTAGGCTGCAGTGGGAATGTGTAAGTGGGTGCGTGCATTGTATGCGTATGCAAAAGCATTGCGTGAACTACAAAGAACACAGGCAGACGAACAAAAGCATCATAAAAAGCAACTCTTGCTGGACATGAAAGAAAAGAACACATCAATGGACAATCCGGAAACTGTTCAGCTCATCCAGGATTCTGACGAATCACGAGCTTTAGTAGAAGAGAGTGGTTGACTTAAGTCCACACAGGGCATGAAAATAGGTAAGATACTTGTTCACAAATACAAGTTTACATATGGAACATAAAAATATTTGAATTAACTTATATTTTTCGGGACAATTACAACAAATAGTTTAAATAATTAATGTTCTTTTTGACATGTCTATTAACTTTAAATGGTAGATATCTTGAAGATTTTATTTCTTTTAAAATGCTGACAACCTTTTTACCTTTTCAGATGTGATAATACGAAAGCATTGGTGGAGTAAACAATACACCACCCTTTGACTACCTTTGCTATACCACCCTTTAACTGCCTTTGCTACACAAGACTACTCAGTGTAAATGGCCAATAAAAGCCAACTGTTGCGGTATACCTATTTTGTTACGTTATCTGAAGTTAAATATCTTGTATTCGTACATGATTTATTTCTAATTTAAACGAAGAAGAAAAATGAAAAAACTGGTTATCTGTGATATTGTTAATATGAATGTTGGGTTCATTTTGCACATAAAATAAGATTTTCTAAAAATGAAATAAGTATTTGTTGATTTCCTAAATGCCCGACAATTATTGACAAAAAGCAAGAAGAGCAAATACCGAAGAAAATACTAAATATATTTGACAAAATCTGCAGTACAATTTTGACAATATTGACTATGGGAGATATTTTACCTTGTTTATCGAGACATAGGACCTTTCGTCCCGAGAATTGTGCACGCACAACAATCTACAGTTTCGATCGTACAAAGGTGTATACAACGTTGCAATATATTTCAAGTAATACAATTAAACGACTTTGCAAGTATACATTTGTTAAATGTAGTTTTAAGGCCGAATGCTACAGATTTGAGTAACAACTTGTATGATATTAATTGTATTATGTCTCTCCTGCATATAAACAGTCTGTAGTTCCCTGCAAAATGGAGCTGAACTGTTTAAGTTCAAAATTTGATGAGCAGCTATTGAATGAATGAAGAGAAAAGTACTTGTGAAAAAATTATGGAAATCTATGATATAAGATTGGATTTATCATTTACTCAAAAATCCTTAACGAAATGTGTCTTTTTAAATATTGTATTGACAATAATAATCGATGTGCCTTAATATCTGATAGCACAATATCTTGTTTCCATCAAGTGGATAGAAAAAATAGTAGTTTACACTAGTCTCATTTATGAAAATGTACCTGTGCTAAAAAATTCAAGAATGTGAGATCTGATTGAAAACTTCGTGCGATCGCAAAAGTACACGCTTGAGCGGTGGTTGTGAAAGGTAACGTGTTGATGGCGTGGACGAAGTGTACTTGGGATGAAACGTTAAATCTTGAGTACAAATATGATGTGTTGATGTGTATTATTGTGACACAATAAGACTCCTCTCCTGTGGCCATCGCTCTTGATTTGCATCAAGATTTGGATTGTGTCATAATTACTTGACATGATCTGCAAATCTGTGTGTTTCACATTTGTGGACATTTTGGACTGACAAATTAATATTGGCATCACAAGAATCACAAGTTATACTGTATCCGATAAGGCATTTCGACATTATAACAACAACAATTATCACATTTCAGGTTAATCAAGAGTCCTTAGGTGCCGATCTTTCACGCATTTATGAGCTAACAGCCTCGCTATTTCAAAAGGAAAAGGTCCATTTGTAAACCACAAATTGTAAACGTATTTGAGGTTAGTTGATTTGCTGATCCTTATTGTTCGTTAGAATAAACCGCCACCAACCGAGTCGTAGTCGTCTTGGATCGTGGTCTGAGTGGTGATGGTGTAAGGCCGCATCCTGTATTCTGGAGGTGCGTTGGTCGCTGTACCTTGGCTGCCTTTGGCCATTTGATTTTTATTTCTGTTTGTGGCACCAGTTGCTGGTGCTCTTGTACCATCAGCACCGCCACTTGCTTCGTTGTTTTCCGCCTGTGAGTTCATCCACTGGTCGTAGGTAGGCACTGGGCAGTGGATGCTCTCGTAGCTGGGCGGAGGTCCTGGCGGTGCCGTGTACACAACGGTGCCATCCGGAGCAACGTGAGCCACGTTCTGACGCGTGCCTGCAATGGGAAACAATGGCAATAGCAGCGCAGGTACGTGAACTATGTCCAGCTTAAAACACTTTCATGGACCTTTTCCTGCTAGGGCTACTTAGTCCGTGTATACAACTGACCCATTTAAATATGTGATGCATTTAAAATGAGAAGGTGATGCATGAGAGAAGCCCAGCCAGCCATGCCGTACACACGCTTTTACAGAGTACACCTCAATTGGTGGCAGGTGTTGCACCAGATGTGACCTTTGGCATTATGGAATGCAAGCAAGTAAGAGTGCAGGTGAGAGATCCACCCTGGATTTAAAACTCATGGGGAAGGTCACATGAAGTCTGAAACAGGGGTAATCAGTGATCCCGCAAATAGACCATGGTCCAACAAAAGTGTTAAAAACAAAGAAAAAAAGAAGGCGATAGACGTTGCTTTTATTAAGCCATTGCATTACATGCAATGGCTTGTAGTATTCAACTAGAAATCGGCGTGAATGCAGTGCTGAAAGTTTGCAAGTGACCCCCCATCATCATCATCAGGATTGACTTGCACCAGGACCCCCCATCATCATCTGATTTGGGAAAATGCATTTCTCCCCATTCAGACACTTTGTAGGAAAAAAAAAATTCAGTGTATTTTGCTATTGGACTTAGACTTTCTTTATGGAGTTGGCTCA
>JBCAUI010429062.1:0-14105 GCA_038406195.1 Haplosyllis anthogorgicola | reverse complement strand
AGAGTCTGAGTGCACTACTTATGAACTCGATGAGTTGATAGCAGTGTGTGATTTGAAACATAAAGTTGAGACAATAACACAGACTGACTATTTTAGAGATATTCTGACGTTAATATAGTTTCAATATTGCACCGCTACAACGCAACACTATTTCATGAGGTTCTATCTAAACTAGGCATTCAAATCATAGGTAGACCAAGTATCGAGCTAATTTCAAATTTTACACCGTACTTGAAATAAGAAGGTGGAAGTGGGTGGAAGAAACAGCGTCACGTGAAGACGGACAGTGTCAAGTGGCATACATTGTATTGTTAACGATCAACAGCCATTTGTGTGAAATGTTAAAAGTATATGGTACAAGTTCATCTAAATTTGGAGTACTTCATTCATAAAAACAGCCTTTTAAGCTTGTGACTTAACCGTGGCATCCAGATATATCTGTAGACAGAATGCTCGGCTTTCCAATATGCTTGCTAGACACAGTGGTTTTCTTTCCTGGTATATTCCACACTTCTTTCGAACTAAGCGGGTGGAACATTTATCATACACCTTGGTGTGATAAGGCATAAAAGGAGGAAATTTCTTTCATGGTTTCATTATGGGAACGATAAAATTAATGTTATATTGTGTAGAAAAGTGGATTTTCTTTCATGCCTCTTCTTTTTGAAATAATGGACATTTTGTTCGAATGAAGCAAACAACGTGAAAAGTGTCTTGTTTGCAAAATGAACAAAATGGGCCTAGCCTATCACTTAGGTGACTTGCCCAACTTCTCTTCGGGGGATTGGAATATGAAAACGACGATCTGACAAACGGGAGACCGACGCACAACTAAGCACTCTCTGTACAAAATAAAGAACTAAATTTTCATAGGAGGTGAACTCGACTTTTTTTTTCTTGTAACAAATACAGTCTAAATGATCAGTCAAATACCTTTGAACATCCCAAGGCTCGGTATAGTTTTTATAGCCAAGTCACGAACAATATGGAGCTTTATCAGTCCTTGATGACTTTAGAAATGCACCGTTCCCGAAATAAAGTGACACAAAAAGGATTTGGATAGCTAATCATTCTGTGAAGATAATTCACAACGGTTTTCTCATTCCTTGTTTGAATTACGGGTTAGCTTTTCACACACACAACTCTTATTCATGTAGAAGTTAATATCAGTGTACATGTGTTAATTACTGATAAAACCAAGTATTCGGTTAGTTCCATAAAATTATGACAGAGATATAGATCACAGACACTGGCAGCTAGATAAACACCTTTTCTTTCACAAAAATCCAAGTTAGCAAATATTTATTTGACCTGGGCCGAGATTTTCATGTCAATTATCATCCACATCAGCACAGGTAGCATGTATTAATTGCAATCTCAAACTCTTACAAAAATAAAAATATCTAGCTAAATTTTGCCATGTCACATTAACGTACAAAACAGTAGTCAGTCCGTTATGTTTTTTTCGTTATTTCTGTTGAATTCATTCTGCCCAGCTTACGAGATTCCTTTCACAAAGAAATGAATGATTTATGAAAGCTTGACAAGAAAAGACTTTCATGCTTTGCAGATATACCCACATAAGCACCTTTTACCTTTACGACATATATTCGATGTTGCTGCAAGGCCCTTGGCGTGCCTTGCAATGTAAGGGTCCAAGTTAAAAGTAAGTCATTTTCTGCCAAAACTTAGGCTTTGAAAGAAGAGACGTGCCGTGCAAAACAATCGCTTATTTAAAATATTCCTTGGTTCTCCTGAGGTATTCTTGGTGTATTTGTTCTAGCTGTTTCGCCACGAAGCTTTTGAGCAAGATTGGTGCAGTGGTGGAAGCCGTCTCTGTTACAACAGTGTCAAGACATGAATCTGGCGATTCCTCAGCAGAGTCACATTGAAAAGACCAGGTCAGATCAACTGTAAGGAAAAAAACATTCAACTTGGTGTGAAAAAGTATGCTCTTTCAAAAAAATAGTGGAGGTCTAATCTGTATTGGCACAAGAATCTCTGCAATGTTTACAAATTACTTAGTTCAGATACCGAATTTCTTATTTTGTCTATTTTTGCCATTTGTGTAAAACAAATTACGTGCAAAAACATGCAAGAAATAAGAAAGAACTCTTTGTGATGGAAAGGGAAGTGCCTAATTGTTTAGACCACTTGATGTCTTGTTCAGGGGCGGATCCAGGATTTCCCGTTGGGGGGGGCGCCCGGCGGGCGCCAACCCTATTTTCGCCCAAAATTTAGCAAAAAGTGCATGAAAACGAAGAAAATTTGGGCCGTTGGGGGGGGGGCGCGCGCTGGCGGCGCCCCCCTCTAGATCCGCCAATGTTGTTTACATTTACCATTAATTAATCCGTGAAATGCAGCAACTTGTTGAAAAACAATCAGATCGTTTTCATAAACTGTTGAATTAACTTGACTTTCTATGGTGCTTCCCACGTGTGGTACCCTTTCATAGATGTCTAACTGGTACACACGAGCCCCCGGTTCTATGTAACCGAAATCTTTCGGCTTTACATCATATCTGAATTCACAAATTAAATAGAAAATATCTAATTCAATAACCGGATATAGATCTGTGTTGACATCATTTAAGATCGTGCAAAATTAGGAGGGTGTCATGGAATTATCTTGAAATAATGACCTTGTTCCAACTGTAGTATAGAACTAGCTGATATTTTATCTGGTGTTTACATCATTGTATTTCAGTGAACCAATTTTTAGGGATGAGAGGTTAACATTTGTGATACAATGCTATGATTTATAGTTACAAATGAAACTGGTGATACATAGACTAATTCAATGAGATATAAATTTATTTTTTGCCAACTAGCATTTAGAATCTAAATATGATAGAAAATTGCATAATTTGCAAAAGCATCAACGAAGTTTTTCATTCATTTGGAGTTTATCTTCATTGATTCAATACGTGCCTGTACTTTTAAATTTAACGCATAAAATACAGGATACTCACACAAGTGGGTGAAACTTCTTTGTGAATAACGGATCACTCATCACTTTGAACACATCGTATGGTTTTGCAGTAATGTCAACTTTAAATTCAGTTTCAAATTTACTTTCCCATGCTATACCAATGGCAATAAAAAGTATTGCCACAACACCTAAACGAAGGCAATTTCTACAAAAAATCATCATGTACCGTATACACGTTCACCACAAGAAGGATACTATGATTTTTTCAGCGCCATTAGCCAAATGGGTTGCAACACAATAGAATCACCACAGGACATGCATGGTGGTGTGAAAATAGAGCAAAATATGGATCACTGTAAACAAACCAACTGCTGAAGTTGATTCAAGTTTGTGACTGCTATGCTGTGCATTTCACACCATTTTGCTCATGATGAAGAGCAATGAATAAACATTTCACCTGCCAGGAAAATTCAACAAATCATCACATTGTGTCACGGGACCTCATACAGCTAACAACAACTCGCAATATTAAATAAAATAAAAGGATTAGTCAAAGTCTATTGTTTTACTGTAGAACAAGGTAACGCAAAGATTACAAATTTCAGGGATCATGACGCAGAGTGCTCAAGTTGCGCCGCTATGAAAGCTTTTAGTAAGATTGGTACAATAGTGCATGTTGTCTCAGTGAAAAGAGTGTCAAGACATGGATCTGCTGATTCCTCAGTCATATTGGAAAGACCAGGTCATATTAACTGTACGGGAAAAGAACACATTAAAATTTCTGTGAATTTGACGCATGGGAGAAAAACAACCTCTTTCAGTACAAACTTGAAAATTTTTAAATCAAAAGTTGTTGCGATCTGTATAGCTAAAATTTTGTTTTCGTGATATTTTAGAAAAATTTGATCTACAATCTATCAATGTATTCAATTGCTATCCATGTGTACATTTATTTTATTCAATTCATCTCTTCACAATCAACCTCGCCCTTGGCAACATACCAGACTTATCCATTTGTACAATAAAACATGCAATAGAAACGGGTATAATTTGTGATGGAAGGTGAACCGCCTAACAGTCATGAATATCTTCTGTAGATTGTGTGTGCACAAGTTTTCTGTAACTTGTCGAACAGTTCATGACCTGTCATGAATTTCAATACAAACAAGGTAACCTATCGGCTTCCAAGCTTCATGCCGCCATTTGTAGTGGCTGCAGGGAACACGAATCTAATCTCTCGTGAAGTTGGCACCTTGCCAGATTTCCGAAATCAGGTCAGAAATCAAAGCAAAGATCTCGTGAAAACAGAAAGCTGAATGCCCGATAGAGGGCATTCAGCTCAATAAGATATGCCACAGCAACTCTTAAAACAGGCAAGGTGGTTTTTGTGACAGCAAATACGAAATATGACAGCACCGATAACAGTGTAGAAGTTCAGACAATTTGAAGTTCCCGTACATGAAAAAATGTGTACCTTTTTCAGTAAATAGTTGTGTTTTCATGGAAAGTATTGCTTTAATATTTTACATATTACAAACGGTGGATTACCGGAATGATTTGTTCAACTAAGAGATCCAAGGATTTTACATTCAATTTATCAAAAATATTTTAAAGTTAAAGTATTACATTTACACTATTATGTTAAATTTTACAAAATCTCTTTTTGCATTTCCAGGCTTCAACATGGCTGAAGATCAGTATGAAGAAATTAGATTGTTACTTGAGAGGCACCGGAAAACTGCACAGGACTTGTGCGAAAGATGTGATAAACAGTCACACATAAAAGGTAGCTGCTGCTCTTATTATATGAAAAAAAAAACAATCCACGAAAACATTGTATCAGATGTATGTAATTTCTGAAACTTCACTAAACTAAAGGAATAGTCTTTATGAGATCAGTGTTGAGCATTGACGAACAGTTAATGACCAGGAGGTATGGGTTATTTAAGCTAGATATGGGCCAAACTACTTCAGAAGCGTTCTCGTCAATTGCGACAATTCAAAGAAAAAAAACCCATTTATATTGACAACATTTTGCCGACAACATTTCCACCGATAGTGTTCGAAATAAGTTTTCGAACCAGTCAGACCGAACAATAGGTGGTCATCCAAAAACATCATTTGCGCTTTTGCTTAAATGATGAAACTGTCTGACGGATTTTAAAATCAGTCAGACCAAAGCAATTTGAGCCAGTCATTGTGCGACGGGCTGGCCTTATTTCGAACTCTGCTGATAACAGATAACATTTATTTTCAGGGGTACACAAACTGTTGAAGAAATGTAAAGCGGAATTGAAGTTTCTGCAGAGCGTAAGTACATTTGTGATAACATACACTCTTGTGCAATGGGGAAGAATAGATGCATGCCCCAGTCAGATTAGAATGTACTGACGTACTGATGTACAATTATTAATCAATTATGTCGAATATTCTTTAAACACAAAAATAATTGAGATGACAATGTTTTGAACATTATGAAGTATTGAGAATATTTGGTTGTTTCTGGTCCAAGGGATAAACTTGAACAAATATGTCTAGCCATTATCAAGAAGCTGCGGCCAGTTGGAAAGCGCATATGCTTTTACATTCATTGTGTCTATTTAGCCAACGGCATATTTAATGTTACGTCGTTTGGCAATGAATGAAAACTATTGCGGAAATAATTTGAGCCGAAGGTCGCGAAATATTGCTGAGAATGTCATAGATGCGGTAGTTACGTGAAAACGTACAGGATACTTACTGAAGGAAGGATACTCTTTGACATTAATTACCGGGGGAGACCTGTAAGGCGTAGGTCATGTGAGATATATTCATTCCAACATGCAGTTTATTCAGAAAACATTTCTGACTGGGCAAAAAATTGTGAACGTAAAATGAAAAAAATAGATAACCAGATAGGGGAGACTTTTTTTTAGCTTCAAAGTTGGTTTAAATGATGTCAGTATATTTTACATGCAATGTTGTCATAAGAGGATGAGAGAACGGAAGGAAATAGGTAAATGAGCAATAAATAAAAACACGCGGGGAATTGCCTTGGAGGATATTAGTTTACTTTGAGGGATCAAATATAGAAAGGACTAAATTAATGTTTGATTATTATTAATATTCGCGCAAGGACTAGAAATATTTAATCCACTGTAGGTACCACGGTAATAAGGAATCGAATCAATTATTTTGTTCTTTAAAATATTTTATTAATATTTCGGTTACTGGCAAAAAACCTCCCATGCCCTCAATAATCTGACAACGTTTGATAAAGTGTAATTTTCTAAAATTATCTCCGAACAGTCATTGACTTTTAATAAATAATTTATTCTTTCGGTACTAACTCATTTTTTATCATGTCATTTGGACATTATTTGGTAATTGAATATATACTTAACTGGTATCAGCACATTTAATCAAGAGATAAATAAAAGGAATTTAAATTACACTCGTCCCCGGGATATATCGATATTTTTGGCGCGGAAAAAATATCGAAATAAGCGGGATATCGATATAAACGGAATCGATATAAGAGGGGAAAACATGTAAAAATATTGATATATGTAATTTTTTCAAAATTTAGGTCTTGATGGAATATAATCAAGGGTCATTTGTAGTGTCTACGCCCATAGTGACGTCTCATCTGGGACAAAAAGAAGTGATTTCAAATGAGATATCGATTAAAGCGGGATAACGATATAAGCGATATCGATATAACCGGGGAGGAGTGTAGTCATGCGATGTTATGCTTCTGATAATCTAAACCGCTTTGAGACTTGATATTTTTCATTAAAAGTACTGCACTATTGTGTCAGTATTGCCCAAATATATACTGTACAAGTTGCATTGTTGTATGTGGATTTAACACTAACCCTTCATGATTAGCATATAAACAAGATACTTCCGAATTCAGTATTGTTGAAGTCAAGTCTGTCAACAACATTCTTATCAAAAGCGTTAATCTGTAAAATTTCCGTTGTTCTCTTTGAAGCGGAATACTGAATAATAGTCTGGATAGCCTAAGTTAGAGTATTCACCAGTAATAACATGTGTCCAGATGTGAGTCGTTGGTGTGCTTGCAATACATGAGGATAACATGTAACACGTACTCATGCTTTTAAATTTAAGAACACGTTGTACCAGGACTGGGAGCGTGCGGTCTCAGGAGCGCGTATCGTTCCCCAGCCATGGCTCAGGAATGTGCACCACTAAAGTGGAGGTGGATCATCAGTCTAAAGCTGTCATCCATCATCGAACCACTAAAATTGATCAATTATCCAATTCATCATCAGGTTTACTTTGTATGATAAAAATATACAGATATGTGAAGAATTGCCCTCTCCCCACCAAAAAAATTTGTTATATCACATTTAAAGGAATGTGTACTAATTTTTCATTGCATCCTTGATGTTTCCATTGGACCAATAATGTAGATTTCCAGCATGCTTTACTTCCATTTATAAATCTTAATGAAGACAAAAATTATTCACTGAATTCTTTTTAAAAAAATGTCAAAGTTTATTTAAATATGCACCTAAATTAATTAGTGTAAATGATCCAATGATAACAGTTAGAATTGATTATCCCAATTATTTTCAGTTTGCCGATCAATGCATCGGTATTCGATTCTACACTAATGCGCGCTGCCGAGTCAGGGTCGCGTTTCAGACTGTTACAACGTTTTATCTGGAAGGAAGGAAAACTGTTGATTCAAGGGAAATGTTATGCAGAAAAAAGAGGTACGAAATTGCAGACACAAGGAACTTGATGAGCTTTACAAAGTACATTAGGGGCTAGTTAAATGCAAGAGACAAACAGTGCAGAAAATAAAAACACATTAAGCGTACACAGTCAAAAGCCTACATGCGAAAAGACATACATACCACCCATTTCTTGGCATGGAGATTGTTTCTTTGCATAGTTCATGATAGTTTTTGGTAATATCTCCTGCGTGTGCGTGTCAATTCCCAGGAGTGAAGTTGACAATGCGTGCCCTCTAGCGTGACAGAATCCCTTGATCCGCCCCTGCAAATGTTATTAATATGTTATACCTGAGCAGGTACAAAGACCAAATACTGTCACACCTTGCATTTGATTTTATAGGTTACATCAGCTGTCAGTAGATAATCTAATGTACTCGATAGGGTGTGGTTAGTAGCATTGGCGTCTAACACAGCTTGCTTCATTGAGGTTTGCGAGCTGAATTATGATCCGAACTTGAACTTCTATTCTGTAAACATTCTTTCTGTGCGAAGCGTTGTTATCGCTGATACAGAGCGGCAAATCACGTGATCGAGATCACAGCAATCAAACTTAGTTAAATTGGTGTCCGCTCACCAATCATCGCAAAAAAGTTAGAAGTGTGGCATATAGAATACCGGTATGTGTCTGTTGAGCAGAAAGCAACTCTATCAGAGGTCGCTAAGGATTATCGCACACAAACGAGAAAGCAGGCTATAAATGTATCCTGGCTTTTACATCTGTGAGCAGAGACACAAGTCTAAAACATCGGTACCAGTTGCGCCGGAAAATGAAACTTGGTCCACAAAAATAAAAGAACTTAACGCATGAAACTTGGAAAATTGACTCAGGTCAATAATACGAGACTTTTTTATTTGTTGAATTACCTCGCAATGAAAGGCATTTTGAGTGATTATAAAACAATAAAAATAAAATTGGCTTTGCTTTGTATTTTTGTATTTATGTTTAAACTTCACGAAAGTAACACACAATTGTTTTGAATAATGTTCAATTAGGCGATGGTATATTTTGTGTTATTTGGTCTCCGATTCATTTTTGTGTACAATTCATGGTTTTTGGGCCAAGGGGAATGTATCAGCTAGACATTACCGGGACGGCTCCTTAGTTAAGTTCCTCTTCAAATAACCTTGCAGTAATTACTGAGATCATGACACGATAAGTTAAAGTTGTAACGAATCTCATGATCTACAGCAATAAAAAATCACTGGTAGCGTAAATGATTTAAGCAAACGAGGGCTAAAGGTCTAAGCTTGGTTTTCCAAGGAAAGCCCATCTTTAATGAATATTGCCAAAATAGCAGCATGTACGGTGATTGCTCAGTTCGTGCAGCTTCAAACATCTATTACTGTTTCTAGCGGATCAAAGGTTTATCTAATTTTGCATAGACTTCCATCCTATTGATGCAGCAGCTTTAAAAGAGCACTTACAGTAAACAATAGTCATGAGAACATCCTTTTGTATTCGTCACTGCCAAATTAAACCTCCAACTGTATTTGTAAGTATTTACCGACTGAAGAAAAGGATTCCTGGTTTTTTTTGTATTTGATCAGTGAGTGGAATTTAATTAAACTATACTGTTTTCAAGACTCAGAACTCTCATGAGAATTTTGCGGCCTCGAATCTATTCTCAGTATTCTCAGTAAGCGCAACTAATATTTGCGTACATAGAAACACACATGTACATTTTAAGATGTACTACATACACTAGCAGCGAAACTGATCTCGCCACATACACGCACAGACACAGACACACAGATTCACATGCGCGCACGCATGCACACACACACTCACATACACGCTAGGGGTGTCAAACCGTGCTGTTCACAAGGACCAGTTAACCATAGCTGTTTGACCGGTTAACTGGTCTGGCCCAATCTTTGGTAGAAGTGCCAAAATATTTGAACATTTTTCAACTAATTGTAAGATGATGCTCATAATTATGTGTGTATGCTACATGACCAAAAAAAAAAAATTCAGAGACAAATTTTAGGAGACCTTTCATGAAAGATAATAGATAATATTTGTATTTGACAAGAACTTTTCGGTCTGGTCTGCTGAAATTTAACACTAAACAGCAGAAAAATAAGTATATTCAGTAGTCAAAAGTCTTTCAAACAAACAGCCAGAATTGACCACGGTCCACAGTTCATCACCAATTGGGACTAGTCCAACAAGCAACAGACCGGTTAACCGGTCCAGTTCGGTTAACCTTGACACCCCTAATACACGCACGTATCGTATCCATTATGTAGATGAAATGGGTGCCATTTTGTGAGCACTTGCTCACTTGAACAAAGGGAAATTTATGGAAATTTGCCATTTTGTCAGTGTACCGACTGTCATCTCTAATTGTCATTGATAATACACGTATGAACTAATTAAGGCAATATAATACTTTTACGATTAGGTGAATTAAATTTATTAATATCGTTATGCATAACTTCAAATTAACGACATGATTTCGATAGAAATAAGGTACATGTAATAAAATATATACAGCATAATCATGTTGATAAAGGGAAGCAACATGAATATGAACGACAGAGAATCATGAGAAAGACAAAATGTAAGATATGTAAAAATACCCAATTTCTTGACGGGTATTAGTACAAAACGTCCATGAAATGTGTATCAAAAATACTGAAATTATGTTCTTGTGGGTATGTAATACATTGTAATGAGAACCATGCTTTAGATCTAGAACTTTTTGTAATTATTTGGGATGGTATAAAAAATAGTACGTGTCTGTATATTTTTTTGTTGGAAAATACTGTACAGTAATGTTACCTTATTTGTACCTATTGAATTGTTTTAAAAAATAGGCCTTTTGCCTATTTCTCACAGCCTCGCCCGATCAAATAGGAAAAGAAAAGAGTTTGTTTGAAGCTAAAGCAGATAACTTGTGACCATTTTTGTTCGTATTTTTATGTTTTGCTTTATGCTAAAATTGCAGCTTTTCAAAGTCGTAGTACGTGTATTTCAGTTTGCCGTATTGTCCCCGATTGAAGAGCCATTTTCACCAGAGTGCTGTGTGTAGTATTTACCAAGAGTTGGCATTTATCAGTGACAGATTAACTCTTTTATTTATACGCAAGAGCACCATCATAATTAATATGACGACATCTTGTGGTAAAGAAGGTAATAAATTTGATAAATACAACTTACATGTAATTTTCATCTTTTTTGTGGAAGTAACGTACAATTAAATTCTCACTGTAATTACGGTGGGTTCTTTAGTCGGAGAAAATTCATGACTTTGGTTGAAATTGACTCGTTGTGTAAATTCTACAGGAAGTTTTGCTTATTTACGAAATATTTAGCGTTGAAGTCACAGTTATTTTGGTTACTCATTATAGTCTAAGTGCGACAGGAACAATACAACAACACCAACCATAAGCATTAATTTATGCAGGTGAAAATGACAAATTTGCTTCACACTCCATGGGGATATCAAATGTTTTCGTTGGTTGTCAAAACGTTGTGTCATATCGATATGTGTTCTATTCTTGGCACGTTATTTTGTGAAGATAAACAGTGACAGTGACTTGATTAGTTTGCATTGCTTGTGTTAACAGTGACGCTCCTGCATTAGAAGTTACGTGCACCAGGGCTAATTTGCTTTTTACCAATCAACTGCATTTTCAAATAAATTCAATTGTTTCTTTGCCTGAAACTTAATTACACGTGTACATCCTAGAGAAAAGTGTCAAATCCAGGTTTCGTACTTGTGTGCAGTTAATTCTCTTCAACATCTAAGCAGTGCGTTTTTTTACCACCACCGTGATTCTAAACACGATGCTAATGTGCAGTTTTTTGTATGTTCAGACCCCCTCCTTAACGTGGTAAAAAAACTAAGCTTTACCCACAAATTATATTGAACATATTGAACAGCTTCAGTTTCTTGGCGAAATAATACAGCGATCGGGTATTCGGTTTGGCCTCTTACCAGCAAAACGAAGCCATAATAACAATATCATGTGACAAAAGTCATTTACAAAATTTACTTCAATGTTTCTGCTATTTTTGCTGTGCTATGCAGTAAGTAAAATAGGATTTTGCAATTGGGCCGTTATTGACATATAATCGCAGTAAACACAATAGTCACAACCATGAATTGAGATTTTTCTCCAGTTCGAGCACCTGGCAATTTAATGCTTTTTCCTGTTTGTTTGTCAGGAGGAGGAAGAAGACGAAAAACAAGTTGCTGCCGACGTAAATTAAAATCCATTAATCAGACTCCCAACAAGAGATAATTCTTTTCCTTTGTGTCCTTAATGATAAAGAGCTGAGGAGCAATGTGACGCCGAAAAGATAAATGCTACCATTTGCAGCTGAGATTAGGTTTGAGCCCTGCGTTTGCATCAGTAGGTAATTCAACGTAAGCCTGATTTGCATAAAGGTTTCGGGGGTCGTTTGGAGAGAACTCCTTGGGCCGAGCTCCACCGTAATCCCTTTTCATATTTTGGAGAGCAGGAGTGTCCGCTTGCGGTGGTGATGGCGTTTCACCGGAGAACACAGAGTCCCCCTTCGGAGGCGATAGAGGAGCAGGCGGAGAGGTTGCACTGGGAGGGGGCGACCGTTCAGTGCTGTGGTGGGAATGTTGCGAGTCGGTAGATTTCTGTTTGCGTATTTTGCTGCTGTCCGAGGGCTCGGGTGGCGGACTTATTGCTGGAGGATGGGGAGAACCTGAATGTGAGCTGTGGCTGTGACTCTGCGAGCTCTTGCGATGCGACCGCGAGTGATCACTTCCATCTGGGTTACAGTCGCTGTTCGGTAAAGATTTGCGAGATTGGTTCGTATAGCTGTGGTAGCCGGAGACTTGTGAACTGTAGCTGTTGGCATCGTGGGCTTTACTCGACTGAGCGTCGTTTACATTGAGACTAACATCACTCATCTCTATGTCCCCGTCGTTGGGTGGCATGCTGTCATATTTATCATTGGTTAGCGTCATACTTCGCAATTGCTTTTTTAATTTCCGGCTATTTTGCCACTTGGCTATGAACACAAACATCACTATGATTCCCAGAGCCAGGAAGGCTCCGAAAGTACTGCCCAGTGCGACATGCAGCGAGTCGACACTGGTCGTGGCCCGCACGCACGGAACGCTGGTATTGAAGCTGAGATCCGTGTACGCCCGGACGCACATTTTGTAATACGTATTCTCATGCAGGTTCTGGATGTCAAAATGCTTCTTTTCCGGTTCGAGACGCGTTGTGTACTGGACAATAGTGCTGCCTTCAGCTTGATACTGGATCTTGAACCCGTTAATGCTGGATTGATATTGATCATGGATAATCCATCCAATCTGGACCGAATCCTTTGTACTGGACACCACTCGTACATTCTTTATGACGTTGAGGTCCTCCGGGCTTGTGGAAACGCTTTCCGTCATTTTTATGACAAGTAATGTTGACGCTTACATTGACACGACAATCACTGCTCTTATCCCGTTCATCCAGTCGACAAGTAGTTGTTCAATGCTGGCCACAGTATTTGTCCCCGTTGATTTACTCTACTCCGCTTTTGACTGTCTCTCTACAATCGGGATGACATCTGAAACGAAAATTAAAAGAATTTTATTAGAACCGCCAAGAGGTGCTCACAGTCTTTTACCGAAGAAGCAAAGACGTGCCAGCACATTTAAATGATGACAGAACCTAGAAATGGAAACACTTAATCTTCTCATGTTTCATGGTAATAAAAGGAAACTCGTGTAACATCTTTGCATCTCAGACATTAATAGTAGGAAATGAGTGAAAAAAAAGAAACGAGGAGACCTTTTAATCATTGCACATTGTTTTTCAGAAGCATTATACTCTTAACATGATTTATTGCGATACTACAACTAAGCATAATTATTTACGTCGTAAGTATTTTCATTATTAGCTTGCTTGCTACAAATCATTGTCGTGACAGAATCCGACGATTTTTGAGTCCGTGCGTGCCTTTGCAGGTAGTACGCAGTGTCTAAATGTCGCCGACCACGCAAGCGTCAAGAATTGCAGACCTGTGTTGACCACATCAGGGGCGGATCCAGGATTTCTCATTGGAGGAGGCGCTCCGGCGCCTTCAAGTGGTTGGGTGGTTGGAGGGGGGCGCCTTTTAATATTTTCCTCAAAAACCCTATGAAAATGAAAGAATTTTGGGCCGTTGGAGGGGACGCGCCGGTGGTGCCCCCCAGATCCGCCAATGCACATCTGACATTGAAAGTTGTGCTTGAAAATGCTCAGTGAGTGTAAATATAAGAATAAGACCCGTGCATCGATCTGAAAGATCACGAGTTACGAGTTGAATTCAATTGCAAGCCACATATCTCCCAATGAACGGGTTTCTAACTCGGTACTCCCGTTCGTTTAACCCCTTTCCCGCCGTCCGCAATTTGTCTCCAGTGTAATGGCGCGCCACACACAAGTATACTTGTTCAGACA
>JBCAUI010428951.1:0-14106 GCA_038406195.1 Haplosyllis anthogorgicola | reverse complement strand
CATGGGTTCTCGGCACCAGTTCAATGTAAAAACTATTTCCTAGGTAGCCCAGGTGAATATCGCTAAGAAGTAATGCAGTGTCATGGCAACCTGGATCTAGTGATAACGTGCTCCATGTGCCTAGTTTATGATCTATAGATGCATGTAGTTCAAAGAAAATAGCTAACGCAGTCACAGCTAGCTCATCTCCTCTTATTTTGCTATCAGACATATTGTTGATCCAATCTGTAAGGGTCAGGCCCTTTTTTTGGAGATATGAGACACCAAGTTCTCTAAATTGGGTAAAGTTATCTTTCACATGGTCAATCATTTTGTACCGTAGTTCCGTAGCAGTTAGTGACGTGCATTTTGCAAAAATACTAAACAAGTTATCATGCACGTTTTCTGATTGAACATATCTCGAACAAAAATAATTACAGCAAGGGAGATTGTGAAAATCATCCCTCATAAGCTTACCACCTTCTGGGATTTTTTTAACACTATCAGAGTAAGGATGGTCTTCATTTAAGTCTAGTTTTAATTCTTTTGATCGTTCTCGAGCCCACTTCATAAAGTCTTCCATGATGGCACAGAGCACGTGGTGCAAGTGGGTCAATGGTTCTTGTCAGCCACTTAAGCAGTCATTAGTTTCCATCACAGTGTTTTATAGACTTATCTTCACAATTTGCACAATCAGATATATGTTACGCCTTACAAAAGTTTTATAAACGCTCTAGAAACATGTGTTTTATTTGTTTTACAAATATATGATACTTTGGGCAGTTCTTTAGGGTCATGGGCAGCAAGGCAAAGTCAGTTATTGATTTGCATAAATAACTTTTATTAAACTTAGGACTCCTATGAGGAAGAATGTTTGGTAGGGTTTTTTGGCACGTGTCATACTTGTGCAATTTGATGCCTAAGCTCCTTTCCCCTATTGATGAGAAACAGTCGATTACAGGAGTTGGCAGATTTTTGTTTTTTATTGAATAGCCCAATTTACAAAGCTCCAGTTTGATCAAATTTTGTATTGGTAGCATTTTGCATCTTCTCATCAGTGGGATGGGATTTGCTGTTTTAGTTGAACATGTTATCAGCCTGGCTGCTGTTCATTGGATTTTTAGTAATTTTCCAACTTCTGTGTCAGATAACATACTACCCCATATCCTTAATGCATAGGTAAGGTGGCTGAGTATGTATGCATTATAAATTAATAATTCATGATAATATTGTGAAATATTTCCTTATCTAGTAACTCTTTCATTCTAAAATCTGCACATTAGGTATGCCTTAAAAATTCTCAAATCTGCTACAGAATAACTATTGTCTGTATGTCTATGTGTATATATAATGTCATTGTCATTTGTAATAATAAAGGGTGACATGTGCTAACACATTACAGTACTTGTTCTTATTTGATTTCTACATGATTATATAATTTCAGTGCTCTAAGTGTAGAATTTGTGAATGCAAGAAGAAGACAAATCTTTCTCTTTTTCCTAAAAATAAGAAAAGGAAACCTTTTAAAGATATAGCAAACAACTCCAAATCATCAGGGAATATGACGGGTCCTTCCACTCCACCAGACCTTAGTAGTAATAGTAGTAGCAGTAGCAGTAGCAGTTGCAGCAGCAGCAGCAGCAGCAATTTTACAACACAAAATGGAGAAGGAAGTTAATCCTATCACTGGGACAGAGCAAAAGTAAAAGTCGCAATTTTTTCAAAACAGGCAATAACTGTGATATTGAGGAGTCCACTGTTTTTGGTTGTTTATTAAAGAAAAGAAAAGAATTTCTTATTAAGCATTATAACACAGAAACCAAAAAAATTCAGGAGAGTGACAGGGTTTGTAAAGAAGCATTAAGCACTGAAATGGAAACAGAAGTGCATACCTACCCAAAAGAACAGCTTGACACTAACAGCATGGAGAGTAGATTAAATCATGTCAAGTGACTTCCTTATCAGGTTCTAGTACATCGTGTGTTTTTGACCACCTTCTTATCCGGAAGCAAGAAAAAATCCATGCTCAATCAAAAAGGAAATTGCAAAGAACAATATCAATGCAAACAATACAACATCCCAATGAAATTACTGAAATTGTTAATAACTTACTTATGAAAAGACATGCAATTATTGCCTGATTGACAGATAAGAACATGCTTAACTTCTTACTGGATAAATTGGAAGAAGATTTAACTGCTAATTTCAAGAGATTGTGCCAATCCTTAGCAACTGGATATATGGATGTGAATAATGTTGGCTTCCGATCTATTCTAGAATTAGCCAAGTTCTTAAGTCTTACTGACTGCAGAGGAATGACTTTTTGTCTGATTATATGGTCTTACTGGCATTGTGCATACAGGTTGCTCAGGGGCCCATGCTTGCAGTTTTTCTCATGTCCCTGGGGAACAGGTAGAAACATTTACAAACCAAGCAAATGCCACATACATTTTGCTGTACCCTGTGAAAACACACTAGTGGCAGTGGATTCAGGAATCCTGAAAGTTATCCATCCGTCCATCGTTCAATCTTTTATTGAAAATCTAGGAGAATACAGTCAGCAGGTTGACCAGGAATGTGTCCTTTCTTTTGATGGGAAATTGCTTAGTCAAGGTTTTAGAGGAGAACATCTTGGAGATGAAAACTTATGGGGTTATGAGGGTCCCCCTTCTTTGCAGGAACAAGAAGAATGCATGAGTACTGAGCTGGAAATGCTTAATACCTTGAGGAAACCCATATCATTGGAAAGTATTATTAGTATAAAAGAAATGATACCTTTGCTCTTGAAAATTATAACTATGTGGATTAAAGACATGCAGGGAATTATTCAATTGCAGGAAAAAGTACAACTTAAATACACTAAGTTAAAAGAAAACAATCCTGATAATGAAAATAAGTATGCATTTGTTATTTCCTGTGCTAAGTACAATATTTCAAATGCCAAAGTTGCCATTAAGAGGGCCCTTCAATTAAATATGGAAATTTGCAAAGTAGCAGCATCTCTAAATGGTAGCACTTGTCACGATGCACTAGGCCTTTATACTTTGGCAGCTCAAAAAAGTTACTTTGATAAATTTGTGCTAAGGAAGGAGCAACCTCCTGTGAGCCCAGAACAAGCTGAAATATTCGCTATGTAATAATGTTCCCTTTCTTATGTCCACAAAGATTTGCACATGGAACAATTAGTGACTTATTTCTAAAATCCACAATGTTATATCTTTCTGGTTGTTATGTCCACAAATGTATGTTTTCATTACTTGCCAGTGTGCACTGTATTCTTTCCCTTTTTTCAGATACATGTGGTAGCCACTCTTGTAAGTGTCCTCCTTCCTGCTGTTAAGCTGATGTGTCATGCTCTTTTTGAGGTGGGCCCAATAATGATAGGAAGTACAGAAAGAGAAAATGCTGGAAGTTTCAGCTGATGGGGTAGTAATGTGCTGCATGGGATCTGATACCTGCCCTTACAAGTGCAAAGAAAATTCCAATTTGCACAACTACATTTTGGAAGTGAAAGCTCCATATAACTGGGAGAATCCTTACTACAATTTGTGCTATCTTTTACCAAAGCGCTATGCAACACAGGTCCTTTGTGAAATGTTTGCCCATGAAACAAAGAAGGGACTTTATGCCACATATACGGAGGAAAGTGTTATTCTGTGTGAGGAAGAGGATGATCCAGAAACTTGGTGTCGCATTGCTTCAACTATGTTTGACCTTTATGGCACAGACAAGATTAATAGACCCACACGCTTGCATGAAGAAGCCAGAGCTTTATGTGAGCTAATTGCTGAATATGCAGACAGCCATGTGTCTGTAATTGGTGAAGTGCCTTCTGTGAGGGGAATTGAAGGTCCACTTACCAGTGTAGATCCCCAATCACCTTACAGGGATATTCCTCCTATTACTACAGAAACCTGTGATTTGGGTAAGTTGGAGGAAGACATAGATCTAATATGCACTGAAGCTGACTGTGTCATTCAGGATGCCCATAACTTAAGTCGAAAAAAGGCAACAGAAATAATAATTTTCATGCTCTCAGATCCCGACTGGATGAAAAGCAATGATCAAGATTCATACACACATCCCATTGGTTATGCTATGAAAGGCAATTCATTAACTGTCCTACAAGTGTGGAAATTAGTTGCAGAAGTTAGAGAAAATCTTCACTTCTATAAGGTTCCTGTCCTTTGCAAATGTTTTGATGGCCAATGGTCATCTTTGTGCTTCAAGTCTGAGAGTAATTTCCCTTTGACATTGGTGAAACTGCAGAAGAAATCTTGGGGAAGCACAAGCAACCTAAGTAGAAAGGTGTACTCACTCACCTGATGGAAATTAGCATGATGAAGTACTGCGATTTAACTCAAATTGCTTGCTAGAGAAGTGATGTCTCCAAATTAACCATCAGCAATGCCGAGATTAGGGTTAATGGTTTAAATAAGTCATTTGAAATTAGTTCCCTCGGTGGCCATATTAAAATGGCTGATGCCATGTGATATGCCATGTTGCAAAATGTAAAGGTAACAAATAACGATATAGAAAAGGCAAATAAAAATAAGCCTACTGCAGGAGTGAAGCCAAAGATAACAGGTATACAAAGCCACAAGAAAAATTTATTGTTTATGCTTCCGCAGAATTTGTGCGATGAAATCACACAGGAAATTTTTGCTGATACATGATTTGGTGATGATGACATAAACTTGGAACTGTACCTTAATAACCCTAAAGTGCAGATTTTAGAAGACATGGCCATAGCATTACAGCAGTTGAATAGAAATTGGGAAGGCAGATTTTAGAAGACATGGCCATAGCATTACAGCAGTTGAATAGAAATTGGGAAGGCTTTACTTGTGAAGATTTGTACCCAGATCTCCTAACGGATCCTAAGCTACTTCTTTCAAGTACAACACATAAAGATCTAAATTGTATTGCTACTGTCATTAGCAGTTACAACAACTGAAGTCTGTTTAACTCTAATGCAAGTAAATTGCACAAGGTACAAACAATTGCAAAGTTATTTGGTTCAGGAGATATATTGCATTGGGTGGCCAGAAATGTACCTAAACTGAAGCTATCAGCCATGCATGAGGTGGAAACATTTCCTCTGCTCATCTTGCAAGTGGTGTATGCCAACATTTGCCATAACAAAAATATGGTCAAATGGAATGAGAATGTCAATGTTGATATGAAAGCCTACATTCCTGTTCTAAAGGACAAAGTTCCCCTTTTCTACAATCCAGAATACTCATTACAAAGAGATCAGGTTGAGGTCTGTACTATGGACTACATGCACATGTTGACAAATTTGCAGTCTCTAATATGTCATAAAGGTTTTTTGGATGTAAAAACATCAGCCTTCCACAAAAATTGGGAATAACATCCTCATGTGTTTAGTAAAGCAGTAGTGATTGACATCCTTGACAAGCAATGTGTGGACATTGCATTGAAATTTTTCTCTGAAGATGTCAAAAACATTCTGGAAGAAAATGGTGATCATACTGAGGCACTTTTTGTGAGGCCTATATGCAATTGGCACCATGCTTGCGATAGTTGTGGATTAACTGCAGATGAAAGAGTTAATTACCTATGGGCATTCTATGCATTGCTGATGAAGGATGTAAATTTCAATTGGTTTCCCACCCCAGGCATGTATGTCAAAGGTATCCCCACTGTAACTTATGGAGCTTTGCTGCAAAATATTTCTGCAAGATTGTAACTCTACTCTCTGAGTAAAAGAAACACATATAACACATGCAGTATTTCCTCTCTTGTCTGCAAATCCTTCTTCAGCACAGTATCAATGAGAGAGAAAAATAACATGGGTTGTCCAAAAGCTGCTGATGTTCCTCGCATGATGAGTAATATTAATACCATAGAAAACTACAGGGCAGACTCTGACAAGTAAGTATTGCGTAAATTAGAAGTACCATACGGGTCTCTATATTGCAACAGCTTTACATTTGCAGACTTTAGAATTTCTAATAATTTTTGCTTGACAGGCACTTCCACCTACAAACAGCAAAATGGCCATTTTACCATACTGAAATTGGTGATCATAAACTTCTGGATGAACATACAGGTAATGCTGCCTTACCGAACAATGGTTACTACTGCAACCACAATTTTGACTTCACTCACTTGGGACAACATAAAAGTAAAACAAGAAGAACTGATGTGAGCCATGGAAATGCACCCTTGCATGGTGTCAAACCATTTCCTGATAAGTTCAAATTTAAAATCAATGAGAGTCTGATACCACCAGACCATATGCCTCCTATACCGTTAAGTAAGAAATGTTGAACTGCACATCTTCTTCATGATAAAGTTTTATTTATGTCTTTATGTCTTTAATAGTAACTACTGCTTTAAATGAGAGTGTACGACTTTTCTACAATATTGTACAATTAATTACTGATATTGACCAATGTTTCTCATGCAGCATAAAGCAATTAAAAATAACAATTTCTACAATGCATCTTCATTATAATATGTCATTAAAAATGTTATGCCGCAATGTCCTACTGCTTCAAATGACAGTCATGCACTCCTGTCATATCTTACTCCAATTCCATTAGTAATTATTCCGTAAAGTTTTGTGTAATCAGCTATCTGTTATGACCAGAATGTCTAAACTTCACTGTAGTAGAGGTTATCAAATTTGCACAGAAATGTCTGCATGTAATAGTCCAGAATCAGGTATGTGTCACCACTGGCACTCCATGCTGTATCAATAAAGTCTAAAAAGTGACAGTTTTTACTTATTTTGTCACCTTGACCAGAATGTTCGAACTTCACTGTTGTAGGAGTTCTAAATTCCGCACAAAAATCTCTACATGTAATAGTCTGAAAGCAAACAACAGATGATGTTCATCATATATGTATAGGTAAAGGTAAATGTAAGTATTTCAGGTCTTCTATCATTCTCATATAATAGATGGTCAGCAACCATCATTATATGCATAGGAAAGTTTCATCAGGTTGTGTAAACTGTCATTGCAAATGTCCACACTGGACTATTCACATCACTTCAAAAGCAACAAGGTCTGCACACACTCCTATTCTGGGCTTTCTCCTGCGGTAAATACACCAGCCCACAAATAGAAAAACAAACACAAACAGGGTCCCAAAGCTAGCAATATATGTCATCGTGTTGTCATGTGTGTGGTGGTGATGAGTGATGTTCTTTGTAACATTTCCTGTTGATCACCTTACCACAAAGATCACTACCATTAACATCCATTGTTCTTAAGACTTCAATTTCGTTGTGCCAAGTGATCAGCAGGAAAGGCAAGTGACTGCAATGAATGTGCAGCAGTACAACCAGCACCCTCAACATAATATCACGTTCACCCCACAGTACAGCGGACTATGTGCACACTAATTATCACTGATGGGTAATAAAAAAGTTGCACAAATCCTCTCACCCAATAAAAGTGTTGGCCAACTTTCAACAAAGTCTGCTGTTTTAATGTGTTTATATTAACAAAACCTCATTTACTGGCACAAATGCGGATTTAAGAAATATTGCGGACAATGATTCAACTTGTATCACTTTCTTTAGCCAACTTACATGTCGACAAACCTAGTCCTAATGAAAACAATAAGTGCCAAATGAGGCTGAAATACACACATAAAAATGTACAACTCTATAACAGCGGATGTTAAAGAAATATCAGTCTTATCACTAACATCTTTTAGCACATGTACATACCAGTACTAAAACTTTGATCCTTCAATATTCCTTAAATATAAAGGAAACCGACACAACCTTGCACTATCAAGAAAAATGTTATATGACTTCTGCAGGTTGCTTAAACACATGTAGTATTACTCAAAAGTACATACTATCAAGTCCACAAAATGGAAATCAATGAGGAAAAACCTCCCACTATGAAAACCAAGACAAGGTTCTAATATTAATGTAACAGATAAATAGCATAATTTGCCTCTGCTTCTTTAAGCAAGAAATTAATATATTTTTTACAAGATAAAGTGTGGAAACATTTCATAGCACATGTAAACATTACAGTAAGTAATTTAACTACTAGCTTCATGAATAAATAAACAAAAACTTAAAAGGTACCATGAACATTTTGCAAATGTTGCTTTAAATTTGCTGTTTTTGAAGCATTTCATGCATTCGCTACAGGCATAGGAAATGTCTCACTTATGATTACTCTGCATATGCTGTGACAATAACATATTAGTGTCAAACAACTTATTACATAAGGTACATTTATTGTTTTTCTTCTTCTGCCCACTACAGCTGTCACTGTCTGTCTCTTTCTTAACAGTAAGACTAGGTACATTTTCCAGTGAACCTGTAGCCTGTTCATTTTTCAAAACTGGACATTTTTTCCTGTCAATATGTCTAAATCTGTCATGACTATGACCAAACCCCTTTCCGCAATGTGGACAGTGAAACTTCTTAGTACCTGTATGACTTAACTTGTGTGTTCTAAGAGTGGAAAGACTACTCCAGTCTGTGTGACACACATCACATTTATACTTGAATGCTCCATTATGTTTCTGTTCATGAAGATTTTTACCTTTATGGGTTTTGAAATGCTTATTACAGTTTTCAATGGAGCATTTAAAAGGCAATCCAAGGTGTACAGCATTGACATGCTGGTTTAAGCAATATTTGTTAGCATAAGTTCTGTGACAAAATGTGTACTTGTGTTCTAATCTTGAACTATGAAATTGCACTCTGTGATTATTGTAATCATCTAAGTTGTAAAATATCTTCTGGTGTAGATCGCACATAGTAATGTTCAGGACATCATTCACTGGGGGGAATTGCGAGTTCACAGTAACAAGTAGAAATGTCAGACCCTTGCATACTGATAATGGAAGCAGATGGTCCGGGTGATCCCCATAATAAACTGATGTTATCCAAGTCATCTGTGTACTCTTTCTTTTGTGGTGTTTGATACACTGTTGAACTCAAGGATTCAGAGTCATCATCATCTGGAATGATACAAATTGAAAGGACATTAATGAAAGCAAAAAATTTAGCCATCATTCCTATCACTGCAAGAAGGACACCTGTTTGTTATCTGTGAAATTTATAAAATATGCACTTTTAAACTATTAAGGTTTATTGGTATTTCTAAATTCTGTAATTAAGATATGAAGGAGTTAACTTAAGCTGGAGTTATAATATTACCTACTTTCATAGGAAAGAAAGTCCCCTCCACTAGCACCAGGATGATGTCCATCACACCAACATCAACATTTGGTCCATTGTACACAGTGATTTTGTGGCCAAGCATGTGTGACATGAGGTAAGGCACAAACTGATCCACCTTTGTTCCTGCTGAGTCCAAGAGAGCTAAATATGTGAAGAACCCTTGCTGTTTGCTCTGCATGTAATCCTTCAGAAGGACCTGTAAAGACACAATGGTAAGCGAGCATGGAATGCAATTTGACAGTACTGCAAACAGTAAAAGTGAAATATATCAACAAATTGCATCATGAATAAATTAGTCTTTGTTCAAGATTTAGCAAACAGTTAAATGAGTGGCACTCATGCACCAGTAATACTTAAGGATGTGAAATGCTCATTTTGAGCAATGTATAAGGGCAAAGCTTGGCAGAGTTTGCAGACAGCATCAGACTCATCCATCTCGGCATATTCTGCACATTGTGCAGCTATGCAAGAGAAAAAACTGTCGGGGCCCTGCGAGCCAGTTGCAATGTATCTATTGATCCTGTGCCATCATCTGCCTGTACATGATCGATGTTGGTATTGGGCTGAAGTATCGCAAGCCCAGACTCTGCAAATCTTCTACAGTGGGCTGCTCAAGTACAGGATGGTAATAGTATTCCATACTTCTGAATCTTCCTGCACTGCTTTTATCACGATCATCATCATAGTAGTACTCTCGCCTTGATCTATTTCTGTCACTGTAAGCCTCTGTGAAGCTGTCTTGTTCACCAAAAGGCTGACCATAGTCCATGTCACTGTATTTGTCAAATGATTCAAATTGAGCTCTCTTTGGTGGATTGTAGAAATCAAAAGAACTCAGTGATGACAGTGATGGATGATTCGGGTCATGGTGCAATTTTTGTCCCATTGGAGATTTGTTGGGAACACCAAACTGCAGCACTCTCCGGGCACTTTCTTCCAGCTGTGGGTTCCTCATGCCACCACTGGTGCTCAAGTCTGGTTTAGCAGTGGATACACTGGTGGTGTGAACAGTTTCACTGGCCTGGTGATCACTCTTGACCAAAAGGTCCTGGACTAGGGTTGTCTCTTGTCTCCCCCCCTCACCTATTTCCTATTGAAAGTACATAGGATGTGGATTTTAGAAAATTTATGCTGAACTTGTAGTGTAGCAAAATACATGTCAAAGTAAATGCGTCATTATATAAAGTAAGTACTATCTGTCTAACATTTACAAATAATAAAAACCCTCAATACATGATCCTGTGAAAAATGTGCAAGGAAATTTAACTTAAAGTGACCACCAATGACATGAGTAACAAATTAAATGTACTGTAACCACAATGTAACATAAGAAACAGTATAGCTGTGAATTTTACCTTTAGAAAACTCAACCTAGACACATTAAAAGCACATTAATTAGGAACAGTGACTGCATGTAAGTCAACAAAGAAAATATGCAAGGTGATTTTACAGCAAGAAATAAATTTACGGATTCAGGTGTCATTAAAGTAGTGAACAGTACAAGTACTTACATCACCTCCACCTTGTCTATTTGGCCTATTTACCAAGAAATCTTTGAATCATGCTGATGCCGGCTGTGCTTTTGTTCCTGAAGGTTTCCTAGGAGACATTTGTTGACCAAGGTTTGAATCATGGGGGTTTTGTCTAGGGGCATCTTTTGCACAGAATTGCAGTAACACTCCATTTGGGTTGCCTTTGGTACTGAAGAGGACTTTTAATCCTAGTACATCAAAAGTGTTCTTGTCTCGATTGATAAGTTTGACCAAGTGGTTTGTAATAATGACCACGTCCTCTTCATTATCCAGTTCTCCTAATTTACTCCGAAGCCAAATGTGTAAAACCTGGGCATCAACCCATGTCTCATTCTGTAATTCTATCATGAAATCTTTTGGCAAACTAGCTTTGCTATCGGCATTGTAATTCTTACTATGTTCGTAGATGCTGTCGAGATCATTAATTTGAACCAAGAGCTCATCTGCTATTTCATCCAGATTTATCATAGTTGGATAGAATCCTTTTCCTTTCTGGGAGTGTTCTTGTTCTTGAGGTTCAACGATTGCTTTTTCGGGGTTAACCTTATTTTCACATGTGCCAGAAGTAGTTGAAGGTACAGCAGGTGGTTGAATGGGTTGGCTTGGTGATTGCACCACATTTCCCAGCACTCCACCAGAAGGCTGTGAGGATGCTTCTTCAGCTTAAAGTTCTGTAAAAGACAAAAGCATGCGGATTGTAGAACAATTTTCAACATCATGACCAAGTGTGCGGATTTTAGAAACTTTGTACACATGGAGTATCTATGAAATGTGTATATAAAGGAAACACTGACTACAAGTACTAAAGTAGACTGTTTTACACAAATCTATAAACATTACCAATAATATGTAGCAATTATCATAAACACATTTAACAATTAAGCTATTTCTGCCATCAGCGCAGAGAACTTTACTGCATTGTATTTTGGCACTAAATAACAAGTCTCCCATAAAACACCCTATTCTGAAGAATATACACCACTTCCTGGGGTAAGAAATGGCCTGAAGGATCTCTGGTATATATAGATCCGAATGATATTTGTGTTCTGGTTTAAATATCTTGCTACATCAGTTTTAATGGAAATTTAAAGATGCAATTCACTTACTGTTGTGATCATCCGCCATTTCGTCCAAGTATGAACCTGCATGTGCTAGGACAGATAGTGATCACTTACATCTGGCACATTACGTATTCTGTTTCTTTGTTTACACTTGCCGCTGTAACATGTATTTTAAACGCACTCAAATAACCTTGCCATGAACAGTGGAAAACCCCATTGAACCATTAACAGTGAACAGTGGAAGTCAATAGTCAAGTCAGACAACTTGTACATGTTGTCATGCAATGTTCATTACTTTACGTTGAAAAACCCATTGAACCATTTACAGTGAACTGTGGAAGTCAATAGTCAAGTCAGACAACTTGAAACATCCTGATGTCACAGGCACATGTTGCCATGCAATGTTCATTACTTTACATGGAAAACCCCACTCTATCATCACCTGATACCATCTCAACCAATGATGGTATAGTCCGATGACATAATTGAGATAGCTCATGAATATTCACATCGTTTGATGTAAGGGATAGTGATTTTTTCCAATGCATATATTGATACTGTATCAGAAAATGTTATCCCTGCTATAAACTATGGATTTTGCTGGAGACCTGTGAGAATCAGAGGTAGTCTTGCAGGTGACCCATGATGCCATGTTTATCAGGACATCATGATAAACATGGTGACTTTTTTTCCCACCATGAATCCTGCAGTGAATATGAAAATCTTAAAAATCAAAATTAAAGGTTTATAGTTTTTGAAAAAAAGTGTACAATTTGTAGAATAATATTTGTTTGTTACACAAACTGTATGCTAATCCTAATAATGAAGAAAACATTTTATTTTTAACATTTAAGATTTCATATTTGCTGCTGACCTACAAACTGTGTTTCAAGAAAATGTGCAATTGCCAAAATGGCTACTTGTGTCTCCTGCCTGGTAATCAGTCATGAAGCCCAAGCGACATGAATGTCCAGGCAGGTCTCCTGCCAATTTCCAAACCAGCTTCAATCAGATCGTTTTATCACAGCGTGGGTGGAAACCGCAAGGTCAAACTTTTGTAAAAGAGCGCTTGCTGACCGACAGTGCAAGAGAGAAAGGTGAAGATATCGTCTATTTTAGTGTCACTGATATCAATGCATGGTAGGCGAGAATTGGCTGAAGAGACACTTTCTCATCAACGAAATGCTCTGTTACCCCAGCAAAGCTGGTACTCAGTTTACTGTACACTTGGGTCATTGTAGGGCAGAGACTACACCTGATTCAGACCTTCTAACTAATATTTCTTACGACTGAGACGCACATTTTTTACTTGTTTTTATTTCTCCAAAAGATCTTGCACAGAGATCGGGCACAACAGAAAGAGGTGACTTACCAAATATTCGCCATGAAGCGACTAGAGACCCCTCGTGGGTTGTCGGTATTGACAGCAGCACCAAATAACATGGCCCAGATCAGCCAGAATGAACGGAATAGGGAAAAACGATGCTCTGAAATCGTGAAAAGAGTAGAAAAATCTGTTAAACACAAGTTGGTAGTGTATTACATGAAGGCAATTGGCAAAATAAAACTTATTTTCATAAAAACTCAAGCATGGGAAGACATTTAATTTAATTTACACTTTATCGGCCAAAATTAATGAAACTTGCTTCTTCATTTCACGTATTTATGTTATTTACCGAGGTCAGGCAACAATACTGTTTACTTTATGTATTACAAGCTATTTTATTATTTGAAATTGACATCAAATATACTTTCGATGGAGCGTTAATAAACTGAATCTTTGAATGACGCAAAGAAAGGCGTCGCGAAGTTGATTACAATGAACTGATCATTAATTTTGAAGCATGGGAAGAAATATACTCAAATTTGGAAATCAACAGAAAATCACGCTGAGTAGATATCGGAATTTACTGTTCCCGAAATTAAAAACAAACCTTTAGCTGTTTGAATAGCTCAGTGTTGAGATGAGAAGGCAGTCTTAACTATAATATGAGTGATAGAGCCACTTTGCCAAAGCACCGTTTTAAAACCACTATTTTTAGAAATTTATACACACAGCCCAACAGCATTAATTTGTTTTTATTATTTTAAGCGAGAAAATTCAATTAGTAACAAATAGCCGCAAGCGCAAGCTTTTTTATATTTAGATTAACTTTCTATGCGAAATATAATTATATGTATATACTTATCACTATCTATATACATTCATACCTCCTAAAACACACAGAGATTCACAATATTAAACCCTGAAGCACAAATCACAAATGTATAGAGTAGGTGTCCCCAAATCGAAATCGGTAACGACATTTTCGGAATTTTTTAAAAATACATGTATTGGTTAGCG
>JBCAUI010428840.1:0-14110 GCA_038406195.1 Haplosyllis anthogorgicola | reverse complement strand
AGCACAGCGTGAAATTCTTATGTCCTCTCTTTTGTTCTAGACGTTTCGAAACTGATACAAATTCCGTGTACTGTTGTATTGTAAGGTTCAAATAAAAAAGCAACAATTCTGTAGTTCAGATCATGAAATTACTAGAAAAAGTTCAATTGAATTTCTTTCTGAACTATTAACCTCTACGATGACTTCTTGATCTGGAATGAAATTTTGTGAATAATTGAATATCTCACTCGGTCACAATAAGACAACAGTACAGCAGGAATTTATTTTGTTCTCAAATTAATAAGGCCTAAACAAAAACGTCTCTTCCGCTGGGACATTGCAACCAAAAGTTATTTTCTGGAGAGCTGGTTTCAACCACACTTGAAACGCCTGAAATAAATTACTGTCATCCTAAAATAGTCCACGTCCAATTCGTTTCACTTGTAAGCGCCTAGAGATTAGCCATCTTAATGCGTCTACGTGAGCATTTGAATGAAGTTAGTCAAAGTCAATTGTAACTGATACTTCAAAGACGTCTGAGGATGCCGTTCCTAAACAGCTTCTCTGATCCACTTAATGCGTCCACAATCCGTAATACCTTTATTGTCTTTGTGTCGAGGGTTTCCTGTTCGTCTCGAACACTGCAATCCACTTAGAGTCTTACAAGTTTCAAACCCGTAACCTTTTCAGTAATGTGGGTTTTTTCTCGTGGGCTTTTTTTTTTTTTTTACTGTTTGGAGTACGTTTCCCGCCACACTTTGAAAACGGGATTTGAAAAAAGCAAATGAAGCATGTCTTCATTTTATCTCTATGCTATGCCATCTATTAATTGTTTCAGCTTCAATTCAATTAGACATTGTCTCCATCTGCCTAATACATTTCACATGAACATGCTGCATATGGAGACCCTTGTTGAGCTTGGCTTGGCTTAAATTATTTTAGCTTGTGACTTGAATGGTATACTAAATGTAGTAAATTATTGGCATGAAAATCAATGTTAAGTTACTAATTTAAGATAACTGGTCATTTTTCAACATTATAGCTATACTTAAATATGCAGCCAGGAGTTATACATGAGTTAATCACACTTTCCTCACAACCTGTGAATCTGACTATTGTCTTTATTTTCAAGACAGTTTTACTCTTGTGTTATTGTCATACTGACTTTGAACTTTACTTAAGCTATATGGATGGCTTCTTTTCACACACTGGAAAAGTATTAAAGATACTTTGATAAAGTGGTTGAGATATAGAAATAAATTAAATATTTTATCAATGATAAAAATGCAAGAACTTGGCTTAAGCTGGCTTGTAGCTTAAGCCAACATAGGCAAACCAGCTTATACCATGAAATTGAGCAAGCTGACATCTCTAGAGCACACTGTGCTTTTCTTGTAACCATAAAATGATAAACTTTTGAGGAGCTGATAGGGGAAAAATTCTAAACAAAACAACGATATTTGTAAACAATTTGGGGGTTTCAAGGACAAAGTTCAATTTTATTTGTATTTTTCCCGGTCGCCGCAAATTAAAAACGAGAGACATGACCCGTCGGTGCACAAAGGCTCATGCCATATAGTTTAACCTCTCAACAGGGTGGCTTTAACCCAAACTGGCCCCCTAAAGCTCAGCTACAATTACATAACATGAGGGGAAAACCATAGATCCTTCTCGTCGATACAGAGAGCTGAAATGCCCCCTATTGGACATTCGTTTCAATCAAAGCAATGTAATCCAAATGATTAAAACGACAGTACTGTGAATGTCCTTTAGCCGTGCGATTTAAACTGGAACTGCACAGTTCTGAATTGCTTTCACTATGTAGGTGTGATGGTTACGCAATAGCCTTGATACGTCACTTTATAATGACATGTTGTACGCAATTCGCTGAAACTGAAACAGCTGAATGTTTTCCGATCAAAGCAGAAATAACAGAACAACAAAAAAATATCACCAATAAAACATTGTTTCGACAGTCACACGAAGTCCAAAACAGGGGTAATCAGTGGCCTCACAAATGGACCCTGGTCCAACAAAAACTTTTTTAAAATAAAAAAACCCCCAAAAACATTGTTTCGATGTCACCACTGTTTCCCGAAACAAAAGAAGCCTAACCATTGGAAATATTTGTGTCCAGCGTTATTGTCGAAGTGAATTTTATCGTATTGACAACATACTCGCTAATTTCCGCTTCCAGGAAGCCTTAGAATGGGTCCACAAACAATGTGTTACCTCAGCATTTTTTAAACAAAAATATCTTAGTTATTTCACATTGATGTGCAAATACTGCATTGCAATATCATCTTTTTCAATATAAAATAAAAAGAATCGGAAGACCTGAAGAAGCCAAGTTGGGATGGATCCATGAAGCCGCAGAGCTGAAGGCTTAAGCGATTGCAGTGACATCAGGTCAATGATCAGTGACATTTCATTGTTACAAGTGAAAGCCTCAAGAAGCTTCTCTTATCCACTTTCAGCTTCAGTGTTTTTACAGATTTCCTTGTTGTGACATTATTGTGGCGCTTTAATGAATGTTTTAAGTAAGTGTTATCAACTGAAGTGAAAATTACTTCAGAATCAGCAAATCAGATATGGCAAAGTCGTATTATACATTAATGCACCAGTTCCTGAAATCCCTAAATTTGGAACAGCAACACATCATCAAAAGCAAAGCGTGGAATTCCTTTGTTTCCTATTTTGTTCAACACGTTTCATAATTAAAAGGAATTTCATGATTATGAGGGAATCAGAGAAATATGTCACAGCAACTCCTGAAAATTGATTCCATTTTGGAACAATAGATTTCCATGCTACGTCATCCATTCGAACAAAATACCTATTGTTCCCAAATGAAGAGCTTCATTCTCTTCCAAATCACAATTATCCAAAACAGGTCATGAAATTACTGTTAAAAGTTTAGTCCCCGTAACAACTGAATTTTATGCTGAGCTCATTCAATTCAATTGTTACGGAGACTTTAACGTTTGATAGTAATTTCATGATCTGCATCCACATCTCAATTGTACAAACAGGATTGGTTGCTAACTAAAGCAACTACTCTATTTTCTGACAATAGTATTTCCAAAGTTAAGTCTTTTCAAGTTGGTGATTTATAAATATTCGCATGGTGGGGTTATTGAGTATACATGTAATCGTGAATATGTTACTCTTGAGGCTGTGTATCATCTAATCCTCGAGAGACAGAAGAGAACACAGATCAATGGTAACTCAGTCCCGGAAAGCAATCACTTGAGTACATCTAGGTTTCAGACTGCAGACATTTACATAGCATTCTCCAAATAAAGATTTTACACTTTTATTTGACGATTGGTTACGAACTATGTATGATAACATTTTAACTTCAAACTCTGATTTCCAGTACACGGAATTCGTATCAGAAGTATAACAATAGCTCATCAAAAGCACAGCGTGAAATTCTTTCGTTCTCTCCTTTGTTCTCTTCGTTTCCAAAATGATACGAATTCTGTATACTGATTGAATTATGGAATGGCAAGGATCTTTCCGAAACGTAACAAGGCTTCAGCACAAATCACCCGAAGAATCCATTAGTTTTGCGGACCAGATGTTGACTACACTAGACCTAGTTATCCTATATTGCTTTGCTACTATATGAACCGAAATCACAATCCAAAAGCCCATCACACAAAAACGTATTGAACGTTTAACTTTTAACCGCACGTTTTTGGGGGTTTTTTCTGTGCGGCAGTCTAATACAGGACCACGAAAGTCCAACAACGTAAGCAGTACACCAGCAACACTCAGTCCAACGGAACTCTATTGTTTTTCCTTTTTTCATAATTTAAAGTTTGATTCTAGTAATTTATGAGTTCTCCCGATTGTAAAATAAATACATATATTATTTATGGCCGTATGAATATGAAATATTTTGTAAATATGTCTTAAACAAAACACTTTTTAACAAATGTGAAATATGTGTATTTTTCACAATTGTAGTCACTCAGATGTAGTCACTCTGTCCCATTATCATGATTATAAAATGTACATGTCAGACATTTTAATGTAGCAACTGTAATTTGATATATTTTGTAATTCATAGGGTTCCTATAATATTTTTTGTCCATATTGAGTTTATTTAGGTTATTAAAACTTTAAAGATGACTATTTTTACCAAAAACAAATACACTTAGAATTTCTGCACCGTTGGTCTTGGCTACGTCACTGTCAGGCTTATGTTGCGAGACTTTCACAATCCTGTAATAGCTAGGCCTATTAATTTCAGTTCAAAGCGTGTACCGTAATGGGTAATTTAGTTGGTCTAGTATCCACTATTTCTGGTACATCAGCGTTAACGGGATACTATAATCACAAATGTGTCGATTTTATTGAAGCATCCTTGAACTCTCATCTTTGAGCCTTGCATGATGGGACATCACATTATCCTTTCTATAAAGTCGAGATTAGTCAATGTAGGGCATACAATGTAGGACATACAATATTAAATTATTGGTCCGCGTTAACATTCTAGCGTGCAGCATTCAAAGTAACAAGTCACATATTTTGTGTATCATTAGGATTGTTTTTCCAAAATGAGTGACATGTATAACAGTTACTGGGATACCTACAAGAAAAAGGCTGCGTACCAAGAAAAAATAGCCAAATATGTGGGTGAATACCTGACTACGAAATACCCAAATAAACCTGCAAGTGGAATTAAGTCCATGTTGAGTGTGGGACATGGTAAGTATTGCATGCATGCATCAACATGATGTTGAGCACGATTTGTTTTTGTAGGGCAGTGATAATTGTGTACTTTATGGTTTTTATTTTTAACACTACCGATATTTGAGTATCGCGGGGAGTGTGTGTGTGTTGGGGGGGGGGTATAACTGATGCCGTGGAGGATTTAGGTGAAGGGGTAAATGCTACTACGGCTAAAGTGATTACCAGAAAAAAAATTTTAAACACGATAAGAGAGTATCTAGACCAGTATTCTACCACTCGTAACTCATGCACATTGCCGGTAGTTACTTCAGACCAACACTTACAGTTAATACAGTCCTTTAAATTTACAACTAACAACCCTCTATCAGCAAATTACTATTACAAAACAATAATATGTTCCACTTATTTCATTTTTTTCTTTTCTGCATTTAACAGGGGAGGGGGAACTAGACGTTCCCTTGCTCACTGATTATCTGACCGGAGTCACAGAGTATTATGGCGTCGATGTAAGAAGATCTGCTGTCGACATGATGGCGCAGAATCTGTCTGAACTTAGCTACCGGACGTTTCAGGTCATTGGCGTAGATTTTTGAAGGCGATGAGAAATTCATAATGCCAGCATTCGGAGTAAAAATCAAACTGCACGTGTTGGACCAATAGATCCTATAGTAGTTCATATTTTAAAAGTTTTTTAAGTGAGCAATACTTTATAAAATGATGTTAAAGCTAAGGAAAATGTATTCCTTCATTTTGGCTTAAAATTTTAACTTCAAGAAGTATTGTAAAATAAAATAAAAACTTTCATTTGCAGTTCAAGTTCCCTAATGCAATGTTACTTCCCCCACTGAACGGTATGGGAATTCAACCGTTGGTCATGATATTTTCTTTTCATTTCAACATACATCTACAATTTCAGTCCAAATTCTCGAACGACTACATTCAGGAGTACGCCGGTCCCCCGAACAAGGTGGACCTCATCTTGGTGGGACACGTCATGTACTACGTCGTTGAGGAATTCCAAGCTGTGGTGGACAAATTATTGACGTGGCTTTCTCCTGGTGGATATTTAATCCTAAGTCATATGGACCCTGTCAGTTTTCACTTCGAAATAGGTAACATTTGGTGATATGATAGATGAAATCATTTAAGAGTCAATTGAAGGCTCCACTTGAATGAAAAAAGTGGTTTCACAATTCAGCATAAGGAATGAATCTATGTATTCTGTCATCGATAGATAATTCATAGTTTATTTTGTAAACTGTCTTCAGAAAATATACTATGTGGAAAGGGTCTAAAATGGAAAAGATTTGCTGAAGAAAAAGACCGCTGTAAACGGAGATTACAAACTGAAGGATGGACTGTTCACGGTAAAAAAAGCAACTCATGATTGTCCTATGAAGTTAACCATGACCCAAGCCTTTACTTGCAAGAAGAATAAGAAATAACAAACGAAACAGAGTAAGAAGTACAGAGATTCTGCAGGATTACGTCATATTTACGACTCTTAATCATGACGCCACTTAATAAAAATTGTAAAACATTTATATTTTTAATTTTAAAATTATTTTAACCAATTTACTAAAATTAACCGTACCATGAAACAATATAGTTCAAACGTATGTCACAATATTTCACATCGATAGCATTACAATTCACCTTTCTGAAGGATGCATTGTTTTCTTTGAACTATATTTCAGCTCACCACTTGGCTCACAGTCACGATTTATCCGGACCAGATACGGAGGTTCAACTTTTGCTTCGATTACTTCTTGATGTGGATCCTTTACCTGAAGAGGTAACTCACACAATGATTCATTAGTATACTACAGCCATATTATTTTCACACATGTTCATAAAAACAACGCATCAGCCTAGCGTTGACGAAGATGATCTAAATATTTTGGCTTCTGTTTCACAAGTTAAACGACAAATAGCGCAAACTGTGTAACGTGATGCTGTATCATTGAAGCTGTCCTAGTGTCCAGGTTTTCCTCTAATTCCAACAACCCTCGTTGTTTCAGATGACACAAATAAACGAAGTTATAGCAACCAAATCCTTGGAAGGAACCAAAACCATTCCTTACAATTATGAAGTTTCAGTCATATACAAGAAATCCTGATGCAGCTGCAGTGCTAAATGGTCAGACGTTGTAATCAACACGACAAAAATACTGCCTTGTAAAAAATTACAATAGCTATGTGAATCCGTCGCCCTTTAAAATGTACTAAAACACATGTGTATGAATAAATATCACAAGCAAATCTGCCTTTACAGTTCCTTAACATAAAAACAACAGAGAATGTGAGATTCGAAAATGTGTACATGCACAAACCAATAAAAGACTTCATGGTCGGCAAGATATCGATATCGACAAGTAAGTGTACATGTAACGATAATATGGTTATTTAGGAGTTCCCTCAGAAGGGGTATTTCATTGAAAGTTTTGTAAAATAACAGCAAAAAAAATCCTCATAAAATTGGGCCGTGAGAGACGAGGCGCATTTGTGCGGCAAACCCTGAAAGCGCAAATTGTATTACTTTATTACTTACGAGCCTATCCTTTACCATAACTAGATGTTATTCGTTAGAGCGTACGATTCGTGGTGCGAATTAAGACAAACTCACGGAGAAGATAAAGTAATTATCAATTGACGAAAGAGGTGACCTCACATCTAGGACCAAACAGGAGTCTCAGATTTTAAAGAAAATGAGTGATTCTTACAATAAACATTGGGATGTCTACAAGAAAAAGATTCCATATCAAACTTTAATAGCTGAATATTTGGGAAACTACATGACTACTAAATACCCGAACAAATCTGTGGCTGAAATCAAGTCGATGCTGAGTGTTGGACATGGTAAGTGGTTTTTTCGCTATAAAATATCAGCTGAAATACATTGAACCTTCGAAGAGAACATACGTGATTTATATAATTCAAGATTTTCTCTTTTATTTTTCCCCTACTGAGACACATTAGTCTAATTAGGCAATAAAATGTAGGCAAATTAGGTAAATTTGCCTGATTAAGCCAAGAAAAATAAATTGAAAGTCTAATTATAACTCGAAGGAGATCTGATAATAATTTTATCCTCCTAGATAATTTACATCTAATGATATGTAGTGCTAACTGTAAGTTTGCCACGTAAAGCTGTTTTTTCTTTCTGCGTTTGCGAATCTACACTGCACTATGGTAAATGTCTCGGTTAGGTCAAATACCCTCCTTCTTGTCTAGCCTTACAGTCAGTAAATTATCCCTGTGCTTACCCTTCAATTACTGTTTTAAATATTTGCAGGTTGAAAGTGACATTGAAAGATTTGAGTTCGATTTTTATGGTTTTCAGAGTCATCTCGCAGAAATAGTTGTTGTTGTTTTTTTTTGATAAAGAAGTTGTTGCAGTAAAGAAATCATGAGTGTGTTGTAATTAATTTCCCGACCAAAAGCATTTAATAGCGGTTACAGGAGCTGATTTGATAGTTAAAGAAAGACATTTTAGGGGCCACTGGTACCCTTTGTTTCGGGCTTGGGGTTACGCTGCTCCAGTGTATCAACGCCAAAGGTATTCTTGCTGATTTGATGCTTTGTATCTCCGCTAGGGGAAGGTGACTTGGACATACCGTTACTTAGTGATTATCTGGGGAGCGTTACAGAATATCATGGTGTGGAAACGCGACAAACTGCTGTCGACACGATGCGGGAAAGACTATCTCAACTTGAAAATAGAACAGTTCAGGTCGGTATCTTACAGGGGCAATTATTTCTAGATGACAACTCATTTTAGGGACAAAAAAGTTCTGCACTAACCCTTTCGAATGAAGGCACAGTGTGCATCTCTATTGTCCACGAAATGAAATAATAAAACATATTAAGTGAAAATTATTTATTAATTTTTTTATGTAAAACTGATTTGAAAGAAGCATGTGTTTTCCATCTAGTCCGTCGTTTACCAAAATCGAATTTAAAATTCTTTTAAGACACGGTTTGATGTTGACTACATACAAATGTACAATGGCCCCATGGTTTGATAGATATTATTCTGTTCGGACATGTGATGTATTACGTGGTGGATGAGTTTGTGCCGCTTTCTCCAGGCGGTTGCTTGATTCTAAGTCACATTGATCCCGTTGATTTTCACTTAAATCAGGTACATGTGTCTTACATACATGTATTCTATATGTGGTATCGCTATCTACTGGCTACCAGTACCTTAAACCTCGTTATTGTGACATTCAGAAATTCGACTGTTGCCCTCCTAAATCCGGACAAATGGACCAACGAGCTTTACTCTATTATCTGTATTCTTTTTATGTGCTACAAACTATGATATTTTAGAAAATATACTTGGGGGAACAGGTACCAGCTTCAGTAAATTTTGTCGGGAGAGAAATCGATGTAAGAAGAGGCTTAAAGACGAGGGTTGGATTGTTACAGGTATATACCTAAAAGTTTCTTACCCTGAAAGGTGAAGTCAATGAAATGCTAACTGTTACAACTCATTCTGTGTAAAGAAAGTTTAACCTTTCCCAGCAATGTGGATCTGTGCAATGAAGGTGTATATGTTTTACATGTATTCGCTTTGTCATGTTACCGGTAATTATTGCAGATCATCACATACCACACGGTTTGGACTTATCTGGAACTGAAACTGAAGTCAATCTTGTGCTTAATACGGTTTTTAACACGGAGATTTCACAAGCAGAGGTAATGTTGCACTATGGTATCTGATCTCGGGAGCTTTAAGCAGTTTTTCCTCCGAGAAGGAAGCAAAATAGGCAAAGCTTCAGCATTTATGGAAGTACTGAAACCCTGAGCTCAAAAAGCAAACGCCCTGTGTTTGTGTTTTCGTTGAATAGAGCACAAAAAGATTTACCCCAAAATTAAGCTTAATTTCGGATGATTCATCCAATCAAGCACAGCCACCTGATAACTTCGACTTTAGTCGTATAAACAAGCTGATCTCCTACCTAAAGGGACGTGTGACTCGCTTCTCAATGCCATCTTTACTCGTTTCATAAAATTTTCCCACTCTCCCTCCCTTTTCCCAGTTGTTTTGTTCAGCTTATTTCTATTAGGCCCTTGAAGTCGAGTGTTCAAGGTGTTTTTAGCAGGTCTCAGAAACCATTGTAGGTATATTGTTTACCTAAAGTATTAGTCAGTTGTAATGTTATGTGTTTGTAGACAGGCTGAACCAGTGTGTTTGGGTTCCCCTATCCTTTAAGCAGTAAGGTGCTAAGCACCGTGAACTTTTAACCACTTTTACCAATCATGTTTTAATTTTTACTTACTTGTAAATTTTGTACTGCCATACAATAAACGTTGTCTACTTCAAATTGGAGTGTTTGTTTTGCTTTGAATTTTACCTAAAATTGCAAAAAATAGTTCCAAAAATTGAAGAACTTGGGACTGTCGGAATGGGTCCACGTCCTTTTTGCTTCTTCCGGATGAGTCAATAATGTTTCAAACAAACTGTAGCCCCAAAAGTACGATACCAAAACCATAATTATTTGGTTGCAATTAACAAATGCCTAATAATGTCAAATAATATATTTGCAGTTGTAATTTTCATGATATGGAAACAATGAAAATCTGTCCATTTTACATAAAAAATAGTACACCGTCACGTTCTACTGTTTTCAAAATGAATTACATTTTCTGCAGTGTATTCAATAAGCACATATTGTTTGATATGTCATTTCAAATTGTTTTTGCGGTTAGTTTCAAAGTTTCTCTGAACAGAATGGAGATGGTCCATGGGTAATCTTTTAGTCGTTATTTTGTAGGAGGGACACAAAGAACCATTTTAAAACTCATGTGCCCATTTCATTGAATGCATGTCTTCTTTTCAGAAAAAGAGAATGGAAGAGATAATAAATAGCTTTGGAGTCAGAGGAAGGGACCAAACATATTCCTTACAATTACGAGGTCACTGTCATTTTTAAATATATAATTAAAACATTAAAAGTACACTGTCAGATATAACATTTTCAATCTATTTTTATTTTAAATTGCATAAAATTATCAACCTGAAATGATTTACTGAAATAAACTACTACTTTCAAAACATAACTAAATACATTAATTTCATATTTTTGCAAAGTTTATTATGTGAAATATAATTGCTACGTTTGACGTTAAAAATCACAAACTTTGGGTAGATCTTTCTCTTGTAACTTATCTTTACTATTTTTTGTTTTTCTCCAAATAGCATAATGATATTTGTTATTTTCCTAATGTTGACCACCAGATTTTCTCTTTTTTAAAGTATGTTCCTTTAAGTTATGACTTCATTTTTTATAAATAACATTGCAGAATACAAAAACATATTTTTACCTGATCATAGCTGATACTTGCTGCTTTGACAGGAGTTTTAATGTGGTAACTGTAGGGGATCAGTTTTCCAAGAAGTGGAAAGACATATTACATAATTTTTTTACACAGTCTAATAAGTTTCTTACTATTTACTCTTTAAAGCCATCAGTTTCCATTACGTCATTTGTTACACTTTTGTATACCCCATTTATCTTGCGTTCTACATGTCAGTAACAATTGCACAAAATAGATATAAAAACTTGTGTCCCAGATATATAACTGCTTCGTGGGAGCAGATGATGAAATGCCAATAAAGTTGATAAAAATTTTAAAAAGCCTAAAATTACATCATTTATACCAATCCAGGGCATATCAGTTTCCGGTGGTCCATAAGGTTTTTTTTGGTCACACTGGAAACATGGAATATCTGAATTTGCTTGTCGTAACGATTGTCAGTCTGAGTTATTTTGCAACAGGTAAGTCAAATACTTATATCTAACTTTAAAGGACACAGCAAGTATTTTTCTTACTTCAATAATGTAACTTTCTCCCAATTTAATTCAATTTTATAGTAGAGTACAATAATGCATTTTCCATTTCTTTACAAGCAACACCGGCTGATGGAGACCCGCTCTTAGTGACGTCCATTTTGGTGAGTAGCTACAACAGATGCTGTCTGTTCACTTGGTCAATTTGATAAACATCCGACTCAATTCATGTACTGTCTAAGATACAGAACAGCTGAACTCAATCGATACAACGTTTCAATGTGGATTTGGAAACCGAATTGTCGATCAAAGAATCTAAATTAAGTGAGCAGTCAATGTCCGAACTTTTAATCGATTTATCAAAGATATTGATTTATCCGAGAACGAATTATCCGGTGATAGGTGTACCATGCAGATTAAAAAATATACAATTCAGTAGCAGTCGAAAGATGCTGTCGCCTTTGCATACAAAAGTCGTTATGTGCACATTACACAGAAATCGAACTAATTGTGTACATAAGTTTATAAAAGGGAGCTTCAATAAGGTACCGTGTTAAACGTCTGATACGATTTTTGTGTACTGATACATGTAAATGTACATTTTCTTTCTTTAAATACTCAGGTGGAGCAGTTGAACCCTTTTTATTTTAGACTGAAGACGTAGGGTATCTTCGCTATCGTCGCAGCGTCGACGAAGAGCCACTCGTCGGTAACGACAGATTCGAGGGTTTTATTGCCGAATTAATCGCTTTATTGGCACGGCGTCTCGGACAGGAATATGACATCAGACTAGTTAAGGACGGCAAGTGAGTAAAATTTATATAACAGAGTCATACGAAACCGTAACGTTGACCCTTTCAATTCTAAGAATTTAAAAACTACAACATATATATTCCCTTATGTTGCCTTCTTTGTTGCCCTTAAGTAATATGCGTTTAATGAAGCAACTTAAGGAAATATTAGAGAGCTCCCAAAGGTACTGTGCTACAGCTCAAATGCGATTTTTGTGTACTGATTGTAAATCTCGTCTCCCTAATCAGGCACAAGAATACAGAATTATCCGAAATATGCATTCTGATAAATATTTATATTTAAGATATGGATCAATACAACAAGATGGTACATGGAATGGAATGATAGGAGAACTTATTAGAGGGGTAATAACTGTGTTAGTTTATTTATATAAAATAAAGGTCATACCAATTGTATATATAAACAAAAGATCGTTGAGGTGACCTTGAACCTTCACCTTTATCTTGGCTCAATTAATCTTTGGCAATAATGAGAACTTGCATTTGTTCAATATAATTCTGTACACCTGTTTTTATCTGCCACTATAAAATCCACAGTATGCCGGAAGATTCTATTCAGATCATTAAATTTAAATAAATTTTATTTCAATAGAGTTTCAATAACCCAGCATGAATTTCAATTGAAATTCAATTGTTGCCGGACCTTAAACTTTTGATAGTTATTCAATGATATGTGTTCTCTTATTAAATTAATCGTTTTATGCTCGGGGTAACACGTCATTGTGAAGAGAGCGACAATTTTTTTCTCGTCTTTCAGGAAGTGGATATGGCTGTTGCTCCGCTTCGGATCACAGCCGCAAGGGAAAGGGTCGTGGACTTTTCGAAACCATTTTTTGCTGATGGTGAGAACCGCATTTTCCATTTACACATCTAATATGAATTTGATAATTTGCTTTCACAAAACTATTTTGAGTGAGAGCCTGCTAATTTCAACAGTGTCAAATTCCCACATTATAAACTTTTCTTATTTATTTTGCCTCTCCAATCTGGCAAATATACCTCATTTAGCACACATTTTAATTTGTTTAATACTATTATTAATAATACAGTGAAATCTGTCTTAGGCAACCACCTTTTTCAAAGGCTAAGTGGTCGTCAAAAGGGTATAAAAGGGTATAAAATTTAATACAAAAATGTAAAGATATCATGTCGTGGATGGTTGTTTGCCCTTGAAGCTTCATTACAAACCTTGCCAACATTTGACAGTTTTGGCAGGCAAAATAAATAAGAAAAATGTGTCTTTGATAATGGAGCCTGTAGCCATGTTTATATTGACAGGTTATAAAATGTTGATGAATAATCATACATCACTATATGTGAAATCCTGGGAAGACCTGGTAACAAACGATGAGGTTACGGTGTTACTCGTCCAGGACAGTGATGAGGAAAACGAATTGAAGGCAAATACCATCACAGAAAACTTTAATTTAAACAGGGTCTACCCGCTGTGCAATCGATTTCAACAAAAACACAAAAATTAACCTCTATCGCTCTTAATTGATATACGTGCAATAATTTCTCTCTTTCTTCAGATAATATCATATTCTCATTCTGTATTATAGTTCCAATATATCTATGGATTTGACGCAATTTGGTTTTAAAAAGGAAACTGCTTACTTAGTTTTATGGAATTTGATTATTTGTAAAAGACATAGCACACTTAAAGTAGGATTTTTCATCAAACCAATGTTGGTAAAGTTACCATGATTTTTTTTCTTCAAGATGAGGGTAGAACAGGTGTACCAACAGATCTATGATAAGTACGTGTCAAATCCAGAATCGAAAGTGACTTCCTACCGCAATGGAATCACTATGATA
>JBCAUI010428839.1:0-27571 GCA_038406195.1 Haplosyllis anthogorgicola | reverse complement strand
AAGTCATGGATCAATGCTCTGACCTTACTAAAAGAATCAGTTTATGACCATGGCACATCATAACATTAGACAATAGGCAGTCAATCAATACAACAATAAGGATCCAACTGTATTCATGCTGTGTAGTCATAGACTGACTCTTTCAGTCAGATCAGAGCAATGGTCCATGATTTCACTTGTGGTATTATTGTCTGCATGTATTCATGCATTGCACAGCATAACAAATTAGCCTGACATCAGTTGGAAAGTCTGTGAACTAATCCTCTGAAGTCAAAATATTCTAATTAAAGGACGTATCCTTATGCTACGGGCCGGGCACCCCCTCCTACGGGAAATCCTGGATCCGCCACTGGATCATATCAAAGATAGGGATCTAGGATGGTGAATGTTTAGATTGTTGTAATATTAATTCATTTTACACAAATTGTATTAGTAGACTGAAAGAAATGATGACATTATATTGTTAATATCTATTGTTTCCATGTTTCATTTTAATTTCCTAAGATGATAAATATTTTTATGTGACATTATCTTGCTCATCTTGCATTAAACCACCAACACCATAATAGCAAAATAGTGGTCACACATTTATTATACAATTATCACTACTGAAAATGTTAATTGTCTATCGAATAAAAGTCGATAAGACTATGTGGTCGTCAGCCTGAACAACTGAGATCAATTCATCCTACTTTAATGCGCCAAGAAGTTATATAATTGTTACATAATTGTCACATCTTGCTCTTGACATCGTGACGTCATAAAACAGCTTTATCATGACGAAAGAAAGCTGGCACATTAAATCGATTAGATAAATAATTTCAAACTCTTTAAAATTAGGCAGTGAACTTTTCGGAACAAGTACAACAGGAAAAAAATGTAAATTTCGAAGTTTATTCTTAGTTCTCATATTTATGTAAAACATTCTTTCTTTCACAGTTTGGGTCTGCCGCTCAGAATTCAAAATAATAGTGGGTGGACATCCATTGACAACTGTTAATTGTGTCAAATTAGGTATTTTTACAATAAACGATGTTAATTAACAGTTGTTACAATTGTAGTTGTAATTAACGTTATATCTTTGTAACAATACATAATTATTATTATCATTTTATTATTTATTGAACTTGTACACCACGCATATAAACTGTATGGCTCACGTCAGCGTGCCATAAACAGAACGGAATGAAAAACTAAACCATTTGAAATGTGCAATTGATGAAATGCATTTTACTTTCCATTTTCCCCATGTACAGTAGTACATTAAGCACAACCTACGAAGCATCAGTGGCCGTTCTCACGACTAGCGGATGACACAGTCCGGTTTTAGGCTTTCAAAAGAACACTTGAAATATCTGGAAAATACATCTTCATCAAGGTCATCAAGGTCTGAAAGTAAAAATAAAAGATTATTTGTTAACTGAGATTTGCTCTTGTAATAAATTCTTATGTTTCTAGTTTCAAGCGGTTCAAAAGTTATAGCCGTTACAAAACACCCTATGGGGATTTCGCACTAGTGCTCCTTGGGCCATCAATTGGGATTCTCGATTTGTGACAGATATTAGGACCACGCTCCTTCAAAAAACAAAAAAACTGGATGTTCTCTATTGCGGACAGATAGACAGACAGACAGACAGACAGACAGACAGACAGATACACACAGACACAAAGAAAGGTCTAGATCAGTCGTGCGCTTACACACTGAACTCAATTTATAAAAGTAAACAGACATGAACTTACTTTCCTTTAAGATAACAGTGCTCAAAAGTAAAAAAGAGAAAAAAAATTACAACTGTATACGTGTTATAGATTATTGACTTCATAATAATATTGCATTTTCGCATGTCATTGACCTTTGAACAAAATGTGATGAGTCCCTTTGCTGTTATGGTACAAACTCATTTGTGGTGTTCTGTAGGTGTGTTCGTGTCACTGGGGTTTATAACTGACTCTGCTTGGCTGTTACATGAATATCTGGATCACAAGGGCCTTACGTCTGTAAGGATAATCTCCTCTCAAACTTTACTCTATGCTACTGTTGGCATTCACATGAGTAAGGTACAACAAGAGTGTTGGCTGGAGTTTCCTTTGAACCCAATGTCCTTTTATTACTTGCTTCCTGTGTTTTACAGTTGCATACATAATATCAAATGTTGAAGTTGCACAAAATATTCTAAGTTCAATAAATACAAATCAAAGTCACAATGTAACGAAATCATGAACGAAATATGAACGTATGAAATTGTGGATAAAATGTGAACTTGTGAACATGTGTGTCTGAACACTGAACCCTAATTACATTGGGTTTTATATGAAGCTAAACCAGGCGCTCATTGATTGGCGCTCAGGTGCTTGGGCATCTCAGTCAAGCTGAGCTGCTATTGATAAAACACAGTGCATGCTGTACCACGCATGCTACTAGTGCTGACACATAGTGACAAAGATAACAAAGTACAATACTGCGGGAGCTGATGCTCCGGTGGCGGATCTGTACCAAGTATCACTGGACCAACCGTACATTTAATACGATAAATGGGACTGTTCATTTTCGCCAGAAACACCGTCAAATATCTTGTAATGGACTTCCTACAACACTTCAAACAGGAACAGCTACATGTTGTCAATGCGCCTTTCAAGGCCAATTTTCTACGTCTTATCACACGTAATTAATCAAATGCATTCTGGAAAATAGTGATTCTTATTCAAATATTTCTTATTTTGTATACCAAACCAGCCGCCTAACACAAAAGACAATCATGATGAGGCTTATGTGTGAAAACATTTTTTTTTTGCACAGGTCAAATTTGGAGACATTTCACAATATTCCATCTCCCATAAATTTGGCGTTTTGTTGGAGGCTTGTACAGAAACGCGTTTCTAATTGCCGTTTTCAGTGCTTGTTTTAAATCGAAAAGATATCGCAATGCTTTTACAGAGCCACAAAGACAAGCCGATTAAAACTAAAAATGTATTTGTTTTTCTTTATTTCAGTTCGAGGTGCTAACCACGGCAGACGCAGCCGGAAGTTGGAACCCGGAAGTGCTGAACAGAAACTGCTGACGTATCTCTTCCGGGACTATGACGTCGACGCGAGAGGTGTGGTCGACATCAACGAGACAGTCCGAGTCACAATAGAATTACTACTGCTCAGAATACAGGGACTTGTAAGTTACCAACAGACAAACAAATTCCCTCTTGATAGGCTCTTTGCAATTTGCCTTTGAAATTTTAACCGCCGGTAATAGAAATACTAGCAGGTGGTATTTTAAATTTGTTTCCTTCACATGCCGATTTCCTTTTTTACGTTTCTATTTTGAATAGTCTTGTTTGATGCCGGCCGGTTCACAAGATTTTATTTTGTTTATCCAAAATACAAATGTTGCTAACAACTTGACCTGTATCATTTATTAAATCACTTTCACTGCTATTTATTGGTTTATTTATCATTGGTGTAAAGGATTTTAGTTTTGGAGAATAAGTAAGAAAATTATTAAACAAGAGTGGTACATATAATCTATCCTACATTTCTATGGAATAAAGAGACCAATTTCTGAAAGTATGATAGAAAAGATAAAATCGAATGCTGGGCAATCAGAGTAGAAAAATCTTATTCATAGAATTGGGCAAGTAGCTAGAATGGGAAGCTATATTTGTGTCTACTTTGTAGCTATTTATGGGTTGGCTCCAATGGAAAGATAAGTGGTTACCAATCCAAGAAGATTGACATGATCCCTCTTCCTAAATTTGTCGTTCTTTGAACTATGTTTATGACAAAACAAAATGCGTTACCAGAAAAGCGTTCTCAAATAAGATCTTCTTGTTTGAGGTGACAGTTTAACATATTAATATCAAATACATACATGTGAAGGCTTCATTTTGAAACTGGTTACACCTCGCAATTTTACATTTGTTGCAAAACTCAATAAATTAATCACGGCATTTCACAACACATTTCATAATGGACAACCTAACATAGATAAATCAATCAGAAGGTGTGTGTACTTTTAAAATTTAGTTTTGTTTAACGATGATACGCTTCAAACTGTCTTCGCGAAATCATTTGCATATGACAGAGAAGTAATAATTCCATTTTCATTTCCAAAAATGATCTTGTAATTTGTCTTGAAATGTTCACAATAAGTTTGAAGAGTTTCATCACGGGAATGCAGGAACCATTTATCATCAGATTAGACAAGATATGAGGTATCCATAACATCTCAGGGTCATGTCCATTGGCCAATTATGGCAGGAAGAGAGAGATCTGATAGCTGTTTATATACCTAGCAATATAGATGGATGGGTGGCAATAGCTGGGATGTTCATGTATAATTTGTCCAGACTAACAGTAGATTAATTTAACCCCCAAGGTAATTGACCAATGTAAAACTGTACTCAGCTATATCATTAACTCACTTAATCCAGATTGTAAATCTAGATAAGGAATTAACCAATGCACACAGGCCATTCCATTCGTATTCCCCATACTCATTTGTGACACTCCACAGCTGAATCGGTAAGGGTTGTATGACCTCTAATTCTTGTTCTTAATCAGTCCTTTATGTAAGGAAGATTCCCTGTCAGAGGCAAAATCCCTCCAGACATGGCACCAGATTGCTTGGACCAATTTGTGAGCCTTGTGGGTCCTGATTATGAGCTGAGTGATCCCTAAAAATGACATTGGAACATGTTACCCATCTGTAGGACTCAATTTACCTAATCTTCATTGCTTTATTCCGTAAAATATGGGTCTTTTCCAGCTATTGGTATACGTTACGCAGACCTGATATTAGAGCACCAACAAATAATGACCGGCTAAATGGGTTATATGCATGTGACATTAGGACATCCCTGTGTAAAATGACTTCTCTTTACTATGATTTGCCATTCCGTTTTCAATGCACATGATTTACCTTCTTCGTCACTGGAAATAACCCGGTGTACATATCCACAGGATTCACATTTTTGCCACTCATGAAATTGACTTTTGTTTTCGTGTACCTGGTGTTATATTCCAAAAGGTTTCTTTTGCACTAAATATTACAATTCAACAATTGAGATAACGAATTTGAACCTGGTTTTTTTACCATTAAAGATGATAATTTGAATATAATGAATACCTTACCATCAGAGGCTGAAATGGTCTTCATTTTATCTCCATGGTAATGTCTCGGCTAATGATGTATGTCTATGCTATCTATTAATTGTTTCAACATAATTAGACATCAATTCAATCACACATTGTCTCCATCTTATATACCTTTTACACATGTACATGCTGAAAATGGAGACCCTTAAAGAGCACACTGTGCTTTTCGTATAAACAGAAAATGATCATAATTTCAGGAGATGGTCTACATTTTTACATATCTTCTAAACTTTTTATGTTTACCAACTGATAGAAAGCTACAAAATTAGACATGCGTTATATTATTCATGTAAAAAAAATGGGACATAGCAAGTACTGGTAGGAAAACTTCACAGATTGAAAGGACTTTAATCTTCACAAAAATGCTATTTTATTATTCAATTGTGTTGCCTTTCAGGATGAAAGAAGCCAAGTTCTAACCACGTCCGGGTTAGTCATCTCAGTAAGTACGGGTTTTTATTCACCACCTTATTTTTTACCATTTTCACTTTCCAGGATGAACTTAGCCAGACGCTTTCCACTACAGGCCTTATCATCACTGTACGTATAATGCGCCAATTAGTTCAAAGACCGGTGTGGAGAAAACGTTCTTACATTCTTTTTTCAAGTCACGAAAAACAAAACAATCCATTTGTTCTTCATAAATGTTTTCTTCAATTGCGCTTTAAAGTTAATGCTTCATTTGCTGTTTTGATCAATAACATGCTCTGCAGAAATTTTTGCATGAAAATATGTCTTATCAGAAAAACGTGGCGAAGACCAAACGCAAGGCCTTCGTTAAGTACTGACCGCACAGGGCACATATCTGTATTATGCATTGGCGGATCCAGGATTTCCCGTACGGGGCGGGGGCACCCGGCCCGTGGGGGGGGGGGGGGCGCCAACCCAATTTTCACCTATTTTCGCCCCAAAATCGAGAAAACTGCATGAAAATGAAGAAAATTTTGGCCGTAGGGGGGCGCGTGCCTCCTGCGCCCCCTAGATCCCCCAAAGTTATGATTTGAAGTTAAGTCGCGTATGTAAGCATCTATGCGGGGCTGGGCTCACAAGAATCATGGGCCCGGCACAGACGGGCTGATGACTAGTAACTCCAAATTATTTTGTTACTCGCCCAAAATTAAGAACACAAGAACAATATTAATAGCACCAGCCGCAACAACAACGACAACGGAAACGAAGACGGCAATGAAAAAATCAGGCACACGTGCATATTTCTAATGAACTTTATTCAGCTGTGCTTTTTTGTACTCCTTACTTTGTGACCAACAATCCCCCCTTTTCACATATTTACAACTATTTGTACAACATTTCAATAATTTGCACTCCACACCGGTCTGAGATAAATGGGGCATAATAAAGATGAAAATCACATTTCAGTACGTTTGCCAACCTCAAATTACGATTAAGAAATGGTATCTTCGGTTGTATATTGGATATTTATCTGTGTTTCTTGATTGAGTAAGCTTTCAGTGGCTGTTCTCTATGGATGTGTTGAAAGTTACATCATCCATTGTGTTGACATTGTCATACTGGCAAACCGATTTACAGATTTATATCGTTATGAACATTTTGCAACACATCTATTCCCGATTTGCGGTCATTTCTATTTTTGAAACAAACCTTACCACATTAAAAGAATTAAAATTAACCCACATTATTGGAAACAAGAGCTTTAGAGAACAAAACTATCATGGTACTTGTTATCTGCCAGTTACATTTTGTAGCCATCTTGGTATCAATGAGAATCTCCTTTTCTTAAATTTATGGACGTTAATGTGAACAAAATAGTCATTATGTGCACATAATGAAATTTTTCACTGTCCAGCTTCAAAGATAAGCTGTGTAGAAATGACACATGTTTGTCGGCAGACATGCAAGATTGTCCAACTTCATTATTATTGCATTTACAATGGAGATAATAACAACACATGGGGCCTCCACGTGACTGTTTGTCGTGTTAAACATTAACTTGTTCACTTTGCTTTCCTTGTGAGGCAGATTTGCCTAATTAGACATTTTAAAAAAAACTATTATTCATAAAATAGATAGATAGTTATCATTTTTAAGGCGACTAATATTTATTTGGCGACTAACAACGACAATTTCTCTTTAAAGAAGAGATTTCCATTGGAGATTTCCTCACACAGTAAATAAATACGGCCCATACTGCAGAATTGGGTATGTTAGAAATCTTTTGGGTGGAATCAAAGCTAAGATGTAAATATCTATAATTTTGGTTTGCCAAAAATGACAAATATTTGTTTTGTTCTTCTGCTTACTGATCGTATTTTATATATGTGAAATGAATATATAACTTCTGAGTTTCTACATACCATGGAGTGTATCAATGAGTACATGAAATGTGATTTTCTTAGAATAGACTAGATTAGTCGTACTCACGATTTATTTTCACATGTAGCACCAAAATCTATAAAGCACCCTTATCATACCCATCAATGTGGAACTGTATTTTGTCTATTGTATTACATTTTACATTGCAGCTTCATAAAGAGTAAAAAGTAAACTGACAAACATTTCAGACAATTCCGTCACTACAGTCTTAGTTCTTCCCCCGTCGTAGCTAAATTTTGCGGCTTGATTAAACTGCGTCTTCAGGTGACCTGCACTTGACATCATGATTAACAAAGTTGAAGGGTTGAGATTAAAATCTTTTTGCCTAGTAGTTTACTTTTTCAAAACTGGGTGTAGTGAAGATCTGCTATATCCATTAGCAAGGAATAACTATCATTGAATCATCCAAAATTGTTTTGTAAAACTGACCCATCCATTACCAATTTCAGGCCAATGCCATAGACTCATGGAGAACACCCAATTTTTCACCGAGTCTTTCCCATCTAAAATACACTTTAAAATATTAAACTTTCAATAGGATGTGTATGATATTTGGTGTCATGTCAGTATTTACCGATATTTGCAGCTTTAGTCGCCACATTAACACATCTGCTTTCAGCGTTTATATTTGTGCTTTTCCGACATTTCCGAGGGTCAATTTCAAAGTCCGTTCGTTCAAAGCGTTTCGTGTACACAAAACATCACACGGTGTTGCTTAGCATAGAGAGTTTAAGAACAAGCATCACATTATTTTTGTTCATTTACATCTCATTTTAGGATTTTAGTTCATGCAATGTTATCATGACATTTACATTTCATCCAAAACTCAAAAGTATCCACTCTCTTACATATTCTGGGAAGTCTGGGATGGGATACCTCCTCAAAAGTGGAACCATTCATATTACTTCTATTATGGCTCACAAAGACTTTTCAGTTAGCTGTTACTATACACATGTTAAATGTGATGAAAATCCCGGATAGTTAATTAACGGCAACACTCATATCTAGAAACATAGAAAGAGGTCCCTGATAGGTTTATATTTAGACGCATGATAAGCTATCCCCGAGACTGGGTTAGAAATAACTCAAAACGAGATAGGAATGGTTAAAGGTCCTACGGGATGTGGGAGGAATCAGTACTCCCTCTCCGCAATGTGTTCTCTTTGATATAAATTCTGATCCGGATTTGTTTCTCCTATTGTTATACACAGGATTGGCACGACGATCGACTCAGATGGGATCCGGAAAAATTTAACAATCTCACGGACATCGGTACGTATACAAGGGCATTCTCATTTGCAGCCAGCAAGCTTCTTTATTAAAACTAGGTCGCGCGACCTGACCTCTATCCTGTGATTATATTCAAGATTTGCTGCAAGATCATGACCTCCTATTTCACCTTTTCTGACAACGTCAAAGCAGACAGGCTTTCAAAAGATTGTAGCATTTTGGAAAACGAAAAACAATTTTGAGCACTATGGCTGATATAATGTGCGATATGCATTTTTCTTCAAAATGTACATTGCCTTACTAGACTAAATACAAAACATAGCATTTCTCTCATACAATGAAAGGATTGTGTGATGTTGGAATAGGCTGCCTTTCTCTCGGCGTTAGTATAAAAACGAAGGCAAAGATTGGCAATACAACTTAAAGAGCTGACCCTCCCTTAAGTCGTGGACCCTTGAAACGTTCAAAATGAAGCGAACCAATTTGCACCGCTTGCCTGCATTGTGTATAATTCATGTGTTTTCGCTTATTACAAAAACCGTGTTAATAATATTTCATCAATCATAATGTATATATATTTTTGTCACCAGGTGCATTCTTATTGGTTACATGCCAAACTGCAGTGACTATTGGGCGTCAGTTTCGCTGACAATGCCCGACGGGTCATAAATCTAGCGTATATTTTGTATTGGTATGTCATCAAACTGAAAGCGACACAATGCAAAATAGTTGCTACAATTATAACATGCATTCAGTTCAAACGTAAATGACATGTGTCAGAATTATATATATAACATATGATGTTATATTGTTATCATCTGAATGTTGCAACCTTTAATTTTTGTAGTGATAAAACCAGAGAGGATTTGGCTTCCCGAGTTGGCTTTGATGAACGGGTAAGATTATATAACATAAGCCACTGGCTTCGTCATTAACTTCTATATTGGTACCATATGTAAAAGCTTCGAGACTCTTGACATCAGTTACAATTTCAACGCCCATTGTTCATTATTTGTCCCCGTGATACATGTAACATAAATAACTTGACATACACATTTTGAACCCCGCCCGTATACCATAATACGTTAATGCGGTAGTCTTAGTTTAGTCAGATCATTGTCTCTTTGCATCTATGTATCATAGTTAAATTAAATCGGAGTAATAACTGTATTTAACCTAATTGAAGACTCCCGCTCTTAGACATAATTAGTATAATATTTTCTAGTTCCACTCTTTGTGACAGTAACGTTATGTTAGTATCTTGTAAAGGAAAGCTACTGACAGTAACCATAATGTAAGGAAACTTTTGAAACAGCAAATCTTAATTATCACCGTTTTTTACCCTTTAAACGTTATTGTCTACATACATTTCATGTCTAGAGCTCTATTATTAACATTGGTGTTACGGAATAGATTAAAGAGGAACACAATAATTTGATATTGGCACCGGGTGCCTCAATTAGCGTAAATACGGTGTAAAAATACACGGCAATGACGAACAATATCAACACCTACAAACTGTCAATGATACAATGCCTAGGAATGTAACAATTGTACAATCACGATCAGTCACTGAGCCTGCAGGGAACCAACATGCCCAATTTACCTCGTAACATGTGTTGTATAAGATGAGTGTCAGAAGAGTCCTCACCCCGGGGGCAGCCCGCGAAATACATCAAATAGTCGGCTCATTATGATAGCATTATCCACTACATCTCTCCGCTCAATATCACAATCAACACTATGCCTGTCTGAGGCCTTTTATGTTTATTATTTGGATTACATCGCACTGGTACATATTTTAAAGTGTGATGTTCGGAAAAAGAAACAAACATAAAAATACATAAATCCTAAAGAAACAAAACTGTTCATAAGCATTATTAAAATTGAGATGTTTTTGGTGGTCGACTTCAGAGTCAAGCAGTATTTTGCCGCATGCGAGATGTTTCTGCTACAAAGTATCTATTTCCTTATTTCAAAGTTATGTAATTCAAACAACGAAATAAAAAATCCTAAGTAGTGGCAGTTGATAATTTAAAAACCTCAATCGCTGTTAATACTTGAAATGATCGTGCAACAAAATTGTGGATGATCGGGATTTAAACGTTCTGTTCGTGACGAATGAATTTAGTTTTAAATTGTAAGAGCTCAGGAAAGTCATATGCAGTATTGGAAACAGTGGAGAATGAATTTGATGCTGAAGCATGTGAAAGCACAGCGTAAAATGTTACTGTTCCAGAATTAACGGGAAAAGTGTTGTCTCTGCATTTCCAGTCAGTGCATGCAGAGATTATTTGTTGGATTCCAAAAGAAAGTTGTCAAAACAATACCTTATTCCTGATTTTCCATAAACAACCGTGTCTGGGGGGAAAAAATAATTTATGTCTGAATGTTTATAAATACACATTCAAAACTGTAAGTTGATAATATTGCTCGTTAACCAAGAATTTATGGTAATACCTGGCCTGCCTGACACATGGTTTGCGAGTACGTTTGTATAGACCTGTTTACTGACATGAGGCTCACAAAGGAATAAGCTTTCGTCTCTAATGGGACATGTTGCAGATTTGTAACCGCATATCTATTGCTGAACATATACCTTGACTATAGCATGCAAGCAGTATAGAGATTATAGCTCTTTATTCATTGCGTCATAAATGTTATTTCTTCTCTTTGTGTTACAATGGTAGCTTTATGTCTAAGTAACCCTCTAAACCTTTCCCGGACCGCCTCATGCGCACCATCCGTTTAACAAATTGTGAAAGTAAACATTTTGTTTCCAAGAGAAAATACATCATCATAACAAAGTGAGATCTAAGACAGAGGAAGCTTGTGGAATATTATTTACAAAGACAAAATCCCATCCAAGGTCATTTCCCAGGAAAAACAGAAGCAATGGCGTTGGACAAAGAACATAAAAAAAACCTTGTTTTCAGACCCCCGTATTTTGAGAGCAGCCGCCATAACTGACCGTACTCTACGGAATCGAATCCGCAGTTTCTATGAAAATATCTGTATTTTAAGACTATCTTTTATTACTATAAAAATCCATGATCCCAGAAGATGGTTGTAAATGATGATTTTCACATTTCTACATTCAATCAACAATGTACCACTTCAGTGATAAACGTATTGTTTCTGCTACATTTCGAATCTACTGGACATAAATTTATCCCAGATACCTGTTTTGCCAGACATTTTCCTGGTTATGAGAACAAAAAATTCAGTTTACTCTGTGTTGAACACTGCAGTTTATTTGCCTGTTTAAATATTTGAAATCTAGACAGTCTATAGTTGCTTGTAAAGCTATCTTTTACTTTCCATTGCACCCACTAGGTGGACAACTTGTAAATTTGTGGAGTATTTCATGATTGCCTTTCGTGTTTGGTGCATGGGCGAGTGTTAGCGAAAACACTGATGGTGCGTTTTCACAACCATAAACGCTTGTGCGGATATGAACATGGGGGAGCCACTTATGGTATAAACGCCCTATCATGACCAGCGATTATGGCTGTGAAAACTGGCTGTTATTTTGTGACCTTATTTTAGGGCTGATGAACTGGCGCCAGATTTCAGGAAGATCCGAGTGCTCTTGTCGTATAACGGGAAGGTCCACTGGGAACCGGGAGGTATCTTCAAGACAACCTGTGATATTGATATAAGATACTTCCCATTTGATGACCAAGCTTGCCCCATACAGGTGAGTATGAACAGATGTCAGATTTCGGGATTTCGGGTAATACAGCTTTTAAAGACACTGTCCTTACTTTCGATTTCGAAGGTACTTTAATCAACTTGGCCACGAATGACTCACACGAGACCATTATGTGTTTTTTCTGGCATCGTCACACAGTTCTACCACTGTTACTTCTGTTTTGGATTCCTAACATACTGGGTTTCCCTCCACTGTCCGTAGCAGTTGTAAGTTAATGATCGACAGAGACTGGTCAAGGCATACAATTGTGCAGCTGTGGTTGACTATATTAGGGTATTTTGAAATTGAGAAGGCATTTTGTGGCGTCCTCTGACAGAAAATCCGAGATCTGTCACGGGTACCCAGATATCTAACCGCACTATTTTCCTTCCAGATTGGTGCCTGGGCATACTACTCAGCGAGGATGAATCTCACAAATTCCTCGAGTGAAGTGATCACGCATGATTTCAAACTGAACGGTGAATGGGACATTTATCACACGAAGGCTGAATGGTTGGAGACTATTTTGCCTTGTTGTCCCAACACTAGGTAGTAATATTATTTCACCTTATTAAGTATGAAAACAAATCTTGGAGTGTACGTCAAAGTATATCTACGTTTTGCAATCTTGCAATCTTTTATTAAACCTGTGTTTTTATTGTCATGTCATCAAGCAAAAATCACAGAAAGTTTCGTATATAAGGGTTGTTTTATGACTTTATTCAATGGGACAGCCTTTGTAAATTGTCGTTCTTTCGTTTTTTTCCTGATAAAAATTTTCTTTAAAAAAAGAACTGTTTGGCCTGACATTTTCACTCATCGCAGACTTTATTTATTTCTTGCAGATATCCATACGTAGAGTTTACACTTTATCTCCGAAGAAGATATACTTTCTACATTATGAATATAATTCTGCCGTGTGCATTATTATCGGTAAGGTTTTTTCACCTTTCCCACATGTTTTCTACATCATGGGCAAATTAGAGAGTCGGTAGATATTAGGTCCAGGTGGCACGCAACTGACAATCTGACTGCGGATAAAGTGTCACTCTAATATTACACTGTGAATGGACTTGACAAGGGGCTTTTACTAAATATAACTCAGGAACAGCACAGCATAGAATTCTCAAACGTTCCTAAACTGATAACAATAATAGAATCCTTAGTTTTTAATAATAGAATTCCATGCTGTAATCAATGCATTACAATTTCGCGCCGTGAAATTCTTTTATTTCATCAGGCCATCAGACACCGTGTCATACTCAAAAGCTACAGATCTCTCCTGGTAACCTTTGTTGAATTTAATAAAACTTTCTTGTTTTGAGATGCGCATCATAATTTCCTTAATTGTTATTGCACCAATTTCATATGATTGCAAGTACTGCAAACTCAATAAATGTTACATACAATCTTCTACGGATAGTTACACAGCCTGGGCTCACACCTAGATTGGATGAATTCTCTGCTGGAATTAAAGTTGTAAACCTCCTTTGAAAACTGAGGGGTTCTCAAGTCAGTACAACAAATCCACATACTTTAACCTGTAAAAAGAAAAAGGAACTCACTGGTGCATGTTGGTCTGTCTTTTATCCAGTACTGGTGACCAGTACATGTCACTGAGGTGTCTATTAACGGCAGAATGCCATCCTATGACAGCTACAGGTGTCCGCATACAGTTAGCTGATGAAAAGTTTGAACCGAAATGACAAATTCCATTATAGTACATGATCTGCTGAATTGGCTAAGACACGAAGACGATTTCTTCTTGAACTGAAGAACGATTACAAAAACATGTAAGTCGCCCGTGCTTGATAATATCGCTCACGGATTGGATTGGAACGCTCACAGATATGTTAATGGTTCTTCTAATGTTTATTTCTTTGAATCATGGAACATTTCAATAACCAGAATATTAACCTGCTGACATTCAGTTCGTTTTATCAGATATCAAGAATAATGTTCAATTCTGTCATCGTGAATATACAGTCATGTGGGTGCATGTGGTATTGCTAAAATTGGTATAATAGCGTAATACCTATGAACTTGAATAACACACACAGACAACGTTTATCAGTTCATGGCTATTGTGACATTAACATCTAAAAACTTTTTTACCTTCGCGCAGATGGCAACAATAAACCGTGTCATACTTTCCGTACAAAATAATACATAACAACAGTTAGACTTCAAACTCTTACATTTTGCAACGGGGGATCCAAAATTTCTTGGGAGTAGTTTTTTTGTCAAAACCCTATGAAGATGAAAGAAATAGAGAGGTGACCAGGGCGCTTGCAATTTCCCTCCAATTTGGGAACGTTTGAGAACAATGGATTTTCACGCTGATGCACATAAAGCACAACGAAATATTCTATTATTCCGTAACCGATAGCGCTTTCATCCGTTGATCCGCAAGTAACAATGCTAATTTGCAATAGATTAACATTACTGTTCTTTTTTATTTCTGCAGGTGCTGGTGATGATAGTATTTTGTCTTCCACCGGATGCTGGAGAGAAGATCTCCCTCGGCATCTCAGTACTGCTCGCTTTCACCGTGTTCCTTCTCATGGTAGCGGAGAACGTTCCCAGAACCTCACTGCACATTCCCATTATGGGTAAGATAATCTTAATCACACAACAAGTAAATCTACACTGGCTAGGATTTCTCGTACGGGGGACGCCAATCCTGGGGCGTCCTAATTTTTACCCATTTTTGCTAAAAACAATTGTGTTAGGATGGGGTACGGAGGTTAGCAGAGTTAGGGGTGCGATGCAAGGTGTTATTGGGGTAAGACAGCGTTGAATTAATATACAACCTAGCGTCGTGTGAGCGCAAGAAGGTTGATAGACAGGAAATAAGAAGGGCTAGCGGTGGGATATTTAAAAATCCCAAGTTTAATATTGCTATGGAACCATTTTCCTTCATCACAATACAGATATAGACAAGTACCTAACTACATAAAGAAAATTTCAATTGTTGTTATTTTATCGTTTCAAACGATATTACACTTCACATTGCAGTGGTGTATTTGGCCTGCACAATGGCGCTGGGAACAGTGTCCGTCTGTCTGACTGTACTCACCCTCAACCTGCATCACCGGGACCCAGAGAGAGCCGTCCCACGATGGGCGAAGGTCATTGTTCTCAGCTACATGTCTAAGATACTCCGTGTACGTTCACGGAAACCAAAGAACAGATCCGAGAGGTCTCTGTTCAATGGACACAGCCATGACAGTAGTATGAACTTACGTAGCGGACTACGCAGAATCGCGGGTGATGTTCACATTTTACGTCCGATGCTCGGGAACACGAGCAATCTGTTGGACGAGAGACAGTACAATGGCGGCGAGCGCATTTTCCCCTCAGCCAATCAGGGCGCAGAAGAGAACCAACCGCGGGAACCACCAAACAATGACTGGAAGGAACTAGCTCATGTTCTGGACAGACTCTTCTTTTGGATTGTGTTCATTTTCATGACAGCATCAACAATGATCATACTGAGTGTGCCATTGTACAAAGACGTTGAAAAAATGTACACTGATCACAGATAACATGGCTGGCATGGGATATCTATATTATACACAATGCCTCTGATATACAAACGTTATGATTGCCATTTCCTGTGATTAACTGTAACTACAATTAGTGACTTGGCGGCTCGGCTGCACATTGTACCAAAGGAAGGCTACGGGATGTTATGTTATGCATCATTATACATTAATTACATGCATGGAGTAATTAAAAGTATTGTTATATACATATGGTCAGCAAATGAAATGGATTGATGAACAATGTTGTTTGATCATAATGATCAGAATGGTCGGAAGGAATTTGATATTCTAGACGATATTTATTACATGTGAATCAAAGTGTTGGGAATAACAATGTTTTATTATAAAATACTCTGAAACTGTTTGCATTTGCGGATTCAGGATTTTCCTATGAAGGGGCGCAAATCCAAAATTATTTCAAATGTCATGCTAAATCTTGAGGGGAGAATATGTGTGTAGTATTTTGAAAGGTGTGTATGTTAGTGGGAGTAAACTTCCATTTTTTCTGATGGACATACTCGCGGGATTTATGCTATGTTATCCATCCAGAAGGGTACAACGGGTGGATAACTATCAATTCACGGCCTAAAATGGAAGGCTATCACTGTGGAAATAGATGTATATTTTCACTGACGTTAGCAAACCTCACCGTGGATAAACAATCTATTTTTGTCCAATCTACTTGGATTTCTTCACTAAGATGACACGTTTACGAACATGTAGTTTAGGTAACTGATTTGACTGAAGGCTATATTTTGTTTACCGTATATTTAGCACAAAGACAAAACATACCCTTGATTGAAAGATTCAAGGTCTCGTAGTTTCCGGTATGTTCAATTTGCCAAATAAGAATTGCTTCTTGGTGCTTTGATTTCTGGACTTTCAAATTACAATTTTTTTTTCGGAAAATTCATCTTCAATTATCCCTGATGTGAGTGGCGGATTCGCCATTTCCCTAACGAGAGGGGCGTCAATTCAGCATAACAATTATTTCGGCCTTTTTCGCCAGTGGAACTAAACCACTGGCGGATGTAGGGGAGATCAGGAGCTTCCCCTGTTCATTGAAGCAAATTTTTCCCATTTTCGACCAGGCAGTTTTCCCTAAATTATGGGCGCTCGAAAGGTTTATATTCTAAAAGTTTATATTTCCGTAATTTATTTCGGCGATAAAACACGCACTAATAGAGAATTCTTGTGTGACGACACTGATATCATTTTACAAAGCAAATACATTTTTTATATTTTATGTTCCCTTTGCAAAATATGTAGAATAACTTTTTAACTCACTGCCAACTATACGCACAATTGGTTAATAATCCTGTAGTGTATATGTATCTGTGCTGTGTTCCAAATGGACGAATCGTGGTAGTAATCAGTATGTAGTAAAACTTGCCGATTTCAAAAAATGTAAAATTTCAATGGAAAATAAATGAACGATTTTAAACCAATATCCGATTTTTTTTACATTTGCCTTTTCATTGTATTTTCATTCGTATGTACACAGAATGGATGAGCGATATAAAAATAATAAATGCTTTATTTTTTTTCAACAGAAAAAAGCGCATCTCAAATAAAGTGAAATGAAAAAATGTTCCAATAACCTTCCCTAACTGAAACATAGAACTAAACTATTTACTCTGAAATTCAGAATCTATTTCTTATTAGTAAACATTTCAAAGACAGTCTTACACTTGATCTGAATGGTTTCAAATTATGTCAGGACAACAACAAGGACAACAACAACGTCAAGGACAACAACAACAACAACAACACATGGAAAAGATGAGAACGGCCCTCCTTTCTTCTGTCTCCTGTTGAACAAAGCCATCTTGACTCACCACATCCAAGACCTGGTGTTCTCATGTGCAACAAAGACTGACAAGAAATAATGTTTACTGTTGGACCTGTCACAAGTTGCGGTAAATCTGCACTTACACAGCTTCACGGTGGAAATGTTACCTAATAATGGGATGGAAATATGGATATCATGTCTCAATTCCTAATCTGCTAGTAGTCTCTATGCAGGTTTGCTAAATATTCCCGACTGCAGACAGTGTTAGTTTGAGACCCACCCCTAAATTCCAAAAAAAAAACCCAAACAAAAAAGAAGTCTCAAAAGGCTGATCAAAGCAACTAAAATGAGTCAATATCTGTAACGTTATATTTCTTACATGTTTATGTGTTTCCACCAATAAACATACATAAATAATCCAAGCTCTAAAGCCGTCTTTTCATGGAAACAGAATTTGACAACATTAATGAAGGTTGGATGTTGGAAAACATATTTTGAGTTGAGTATAAATCTGGTCTGAAATGTCTATGAGTTTTACAAAGAGATTATCAATGTCATATCATAATTAATGCGTAAATTTCCAGCCCATACTATTTTATCATATTCCTAACTCTAGGCCTCAACATAATAATAACCTCTTCACCTTATCTGTAAGCACAGAATTAATACCATCCTCTAAAATCACAATGGACCGTTACAGCAGGAACTATTAGAAGCAGTAAAAATTTATGTCTTTTGCAAAATTAATGTGATGTGAGACAAAAGCGCAGAAAGGAAATGTAGATAATTACCAAAATAGCTGCCAGTAAATGACTTCCATAAATAACAGCGTATTAAACCAACATCATCACGCCGACTCTTTTTTATGATGGCTCCAAATCAAAGCGACAACTCGGAAGGGATTCGTCACAATAACCTTGTCACTCTGAGATTTTCAAACATTTGTGCACATTTTCTAGTCTTAGTTCTTCCATATCAGAGGGTTAAATGGTTTTCATTTTATCTACACTAAAGACCGCGGGTATTGATGTACGTCTATGCCATCTGTGAAACAATTTCATCATTTTTAAAGGTCAATTCAGATATATATTGTCTCACTCTGCCTCACCTTTGTTTTTACTGTATATGTATACCCATAAAGAACACGCTGTGTTTTTTGCATAAACAGAAAATGATCACAATCTAGCCAGCTGGTTCAACTTGCTGAATTATGATCATTTTATGTTTGCGCGGAAAAGGGCTAATATGTCATTTGATTACGGTAGATGGAGACATGGCATACATGTTGAATAAGGCCGAAATATTTGAATTAGGTGGCACTTTGCATAGACACAAAATGAAGACCATTTTGTATTTTTTTGTAATAAAGAATTGGCAAGTTATTCACAACAGTCAAATAATTTTACAAAAGGGAGAATGTGCGTCCGGAAAAAAATCAAAAAACTTATTTCGATGGAACAAGCCTTTTGGCAGCTTATCAATTTAGAACTCTGAAAGTAAGTAACCAGACAATTACAAGATAATTAAACAGTGGCGGATCTAGGGGGTTGCCCCAGCGCCCCCCCCCCAAAACGGCCCAAATTTTCTTCGTTTTCATGCACTTTCTGCTAAATTTTGGGTAAAAATAGGGGTGGCGCCCCCCCCCAACGGGCCAAGCGCCCCCCCCCCAACAGGAAATCCTGGATCCGCTCCTGGATTACTGTCAATGCCCGGTTATCATTTTGAGACGAGCGTTAATAATGAACCTTCGGTGCACACGCAAAGTGGTAATTACCTTCACATTTACCACGTCGTGTCTGAAAAAGTGAAAATGTACGTTTCAGTGGGGATAATAAAATGCACAAAAGGTCTTGTTAACTACCAGGATGAGATATTTATGATTATTTTCTTCAAAGTAACAGATTCTAGCAATCCTCAAACATATACTTTACTGAAAAAATATTCAGTCTGTAATGTATACAAAAAAGGTTATGAGGAGACAAAAAATCGTGATGGAAAACAAAACTTATCTTTAAAAAAAGATAAAAGTGTAATTTTATAGAAGTAAATCTCAAGTTAACAGCACACGAAAGAGTTCATGGAATTCATGGAAAAAGCAATACAGAGAAAATATAATTTTTAATTCAAAGCGTAGGGTGAGAACAAACCCCTCACCCTTGCAGTTAAAACCGTATCATACACAGAGCTAAAAGTTTTCCTCGGAGCAAAATTTAATGTAGCATTTTCTAGCTATGACAAGAACAATCAAAGTTTATATTGTACTGATACTTACACTGCGAAATGGATGATTTTTACTTTTAATTTTGATTCACATCTTATTATTAAATAAACTAACCAGACGAAAATCTATCAATTTTCTGGGTTCTTTTTTGCAGAGCGTAATGTATTCATAATCAGGATATTTTAACCTCACGACTAAAGCCACAAGATAATTGTAACTTTGTTCATCAAAGAAATGGTTACTTCTGAGGGGAAAGTGGGGTTTATACCAGATATATTTGCATTTCTATGGTAGCAAGGAACATTAGACTGCCGAACATTAATGGCGTTGAAGTTGGATACGTTCCTTTATTTCCATCGAAACAAATTAGGAACAATAGAAATTCACGCTATGCTGTTGTTCGCGACAAATGTTTCTAAAAATCTAAAAAGAGGTACATTCCTGAGTTGGTTTCGACATTTTAAATCAAATCAAGAAATTACTATTGAAAGTTTAGGGCCAAAATTCAAAAGCACAGCGTGGAATTCTTTTGTTCTGTACCTTAACTTTTAATAGGATTTTCTTGATTTGTTATATTTGTTGTTTCAGAAGGTGTTCTGCATTAAATTCAGTAGCCTGTTAGAGAAGCATGCACAGGTGGAATATAAGGAGAATATGGAGGAAATTCTTTTGTTCCTGTAAGCCAGTAGGGTACAAAGTGTGTCATACAAGGCGCGATATTATATATAAAATTATGTGGTGGTGTGCTGAATGGAATAGTAAGGCATAGGAGTTTTCCGCCCCCCCCCCCCCATTGTGGCAGCACCAGATGGGCAATAAATACACGCTACACTTCGTACCCTACTGCGAAGATGTTCCAAAATTGAAAGATTTCCCAGGAGCTGATTTCTTGTTTAATTTTAGGTTACCCACTTCTGGTTTATCAGCTGGATGACAGTGATCTGGACGCTCTCTATCCCCTCGCGCTGAACACGAACCTCATGAAGAGGAACTCGGCGGCGGCTGCGGCCGCAGGTTTGGACCCGGACCACCACAAACGTCTCCTGTGCATGTTCTGCTCAAAATATTCACACGTCTGCGACCCTTTCAGGGTGTGTAATCAATGACAAAGTGATTCATGTCGAAAAAAGGATGAAAACGATTGTAAGGAGTACAGGCTTGAACAGTGGAAAACCATAAGTTAAACACATACATGGGTGTGTATATTTACGCATAAGCAGTGAAATAATTGAAAGGAAGATTTCGTTAAATAATGTAAAGCTGCTGACTTCCATACATCTATACCATTAAAAACATGTACAAACTATCTAAGCGGTTGATGTAAAATAAATTGTACTATAATGGAGTTCAAAGTTGTGAAATTGTATTGAAAATGACGTCTTAACTATCAATATATACTGTACATTTGTCAGACTTAATCCCAACAGATTAAAATATCTCTCGTTACATTTGTGTCAGTATATTTGTTTGTATGTGGGGGACATTGCCTAAGTTCGTATCATAAACACTTTAATATACAAAAGCAATAGTTCACGAATGAACATTTAATCAAATGTTGACAGTTTAGTATCAAAATTATTAACAAATGTTTATTGTTTTTACAACGCTTTTTGCTTTTGATTTTGAACTGTCATTGAAACAATGTACTTTTGTTGATTATTCTCTATTTATATGCTATTATGTTTCAGTGTACGTTGCGTTATTTCTTCATGGTAATAAAGCTTTTAAAAGTCCTTCCAAATCATAATTACTTGATACCTGTGTATCGTGCGATACAAATACCTTGTGCAGTACGTTACGAAATAAACATTTTGTCTCTTTGAGGCTGTCCTATCTGAGTTCTATATTGGCACTTCTGGCTTTATATCTTGAAGCATCAACTCAAGATGTATGATGATAAAGTACAATTGGGAGTACAAAAGACGTCCTGACGCAAACAATAACAGCGTATTGTCACCAATTCCACAGATTTAAAGAATAGTAGGTGAGATTTCTCATGGCGTAAAGTGAAACGAACAATTGCTACGCCATCTTTTCGTGAATGAGAAATCAAACATTTGCTCTGTTTGGTGAAATTGGTCGTAAATTTTCGTTTTGCTTTAAGGCAAAAGTTACAGCTGCGCATGACTTTATTAAGTGCATGGAGGGTATAACTTGCCGCTGTTTACAAAATTTCTTGATTCAGTATTATGTGGGGATTGATATGAAGCTAATATGATATTTGAACTAAGTTTACTCGAGAGAAAGACCGCAGGAATAGTTCAACACGCGAGCAAACGTGCCCTAAAGGGTGAACAAAAGCAAAACTAAGGACCTATTTAATCCTTTAAGGTTTAAAACTGGATTTTGTACCTACACTTACAAAAATAAAACAGGCCTACGCACATGCATAAAAATCCGTGTCTTACTGGTGTAGCCTTGCACCTGATAGGCTTGTCACATCAAAAACAGAAAGCTTCTGGTTACGGTGCTTGTTTTAATGGTCAAATTAATCTTTCCTAAAATAGAGGTTATGCATACCGAATTATGAGATTGACAGCTTTATATGAGCTACTTCATGAGAAGAACCTTTCTCTTCACTGGGATATGCCCCTTCGTTTAGCGTACTGCACAGATTGATGAACAACTTTTTGTTACAGTTAAGACAAGCGAAATGTCAACGTAAGTCATTTATATTCAAATTTATTTCCTTAGACGCTTGGTAAAAAAAAGAAGAAGATTTGTCATTTTTTGAAACTTTAAATCTCTAGCTTTTAGCAAGTATTATGCACACCGCAAACAGAGATACACGAGCGATTTAACCAAGTTCAAAAGCATCAATGTTGCCAACCTCTGGCAGAGGGTGAAATTCCTATCATTTTGGGACAATGGCGCATCAAAAGCGCAGCTTGAAATTCTTTCGTTCTTGCCTTTGTTCTCTTTTTTCCAAGATGGTAGGAATATCACGAGCTGAATGTAACAGTCGTGTGGCTGGCTTTACAAAGAACGTTCTACCACTGATAATATTCCCATGTTTTGCCCTACGTTAATGGTCTAATAAAGAATGAATGTTTTACAAAGCCTCACCAGGGGCTTAGCACTATGTTGTGTATGGACAATAACTGTTTAAAGAGAATAAAAATTATTACAATGACAGCTTCATTGTTTCTTCAAGAGAATAAATACAAATATTAATAAATATGGAAAATATCAACTTTAACATTATGTTACCAAGCTGTTTGAAAAGTGAAATATTTGACATCTTGTAAACCATTGCCACCACTATAAGACCAGGACATTGCCACCACTATAAGATCCTGGTCTAATAAGCCGAACCAAGTTTTTGTAATAATTTAGGCCATTTCACACCTATAAGACCTGGTCTATCACACGTGAAATTCCGGTAATGGTATTCTATGGTATTCTATTTCGCACTTATAGTTCTTCCAAAAATAGACTTTTCGGTGGGAGCCCAACATGAAAAACCTTTGATAAAATTTCTATCAGTTTAAAACAATAGCGCATCAAACGCACAACGTGGAATTCTTTTGTTATCTCTATCGAGATATTTCTATTGTTCTATGTGTTTCAAAACTTCAGGAGATGGGCAGGTTCTCACATGTTATGGATATAACGACTTGCACTAAATAAAGACCGTGAAAACCTCTTTTTTAATAATATAATTTTTGCTGTGCTTTTATGCGCAACGATAGCACAACGTGGAATGAATTCTCTTGTTCTCACACGTGCCCTATCCTTTGTCTAAAAAGACATCAATAAATTGACCGAAGAATTAAAATTAAGAAGAAAGATAAATCTTTCAGAATCACTTAATGTGTTGCAAGCTAAATGAGATACTGACGGTGATATTTATGTTATCAGTCTACTTTATTCCACAAAATGTAATTTCCTGAATTATCGAATTAATCAGGAAACGCTGATCCTTTGGCAACTATTTTAGCTTTAATCGGGTTTTTCTTAAGCAGCTTACTCCACAAATATGATAACTTGGCCCACTAACTGTCAATGTCGCAGCAAAATTCTTATAAAATTGTCAGAGGTTATCGACTCAAGAGCTTTCATTTTTTCACTCATACCAAAAGGTGAAGTTGGATTAATGAAGCAAATACGAGTTGGTGAACATATTGTACACAGCCGTAGCTTGATTCTGGTTTGAACTTCTCAAAATGTGTTGTTTGTCACTGTATTTTTGTCGTCATTGCATTCAATAAATCAGCCTGTAAGTTGCTTACCTAACTTACACATTTCTTCACAGTTTCGGTATCACCTCCCACGTAAATACTTAATGCGCAGAAAGGTGATAATTTCAGTCGTGTCTGTGTGTTTGTCTTTGCTTATCTTCACCGGCTTTTTTATTGCGATCAGCTAAATTTTTGGTATATTATATCAAGGCAAGGTTTCAGTTCTGAAGTAACTAAACTGGTTCTTACTTGATAATTGTATTATTGTTTGACATTTTTTTATAATGCTAGAGTGCATGCATGGGATTGTTCAATAGTGGAAGTTAAAAGGAGTCTAAAACTCACGCCAGCGCTTTCGGTTTTTACTGGGTATCGGCAAACTGGAATTGGGTATTTAATCCGAGGGCAATCTAGATTGGTCATCAAGAAATTGTCATCAATTTAAAAACGCACAGGATAAAAGATGAACAACAAAATTTTACGCTATGCTTTTGATGTGGTATTGTTCTGTAACTGGTTTCATAATTCGTGAATTGTTTCAAACATTCTAGTTTCTGTCAAAAACGTCGCTCGTTGTGTGTGTATTTCAGAGAGAAATCTTAAATGAATAACACCTTAAATGAAAATTTTCTCACGTTTATTTTCATGTAAAACAGAACATATATTTTAAGTAGCAATTGAATTTCAAGCCATTTCCGCTACGTTTTTGTTTCTTTTACTTTAATAGTTTTGTCCTCTGAAATAAAAAGATAAAAGAAAAGAAAAGGAATAATTTCACACAGTGTAGAACAGGTTATGAAATTACTATCAAAAGTTTAGCGCCAGGCATGCTCAGCATGAAATTCAATTATTGCGGGAGCTAATCTTTTAGTAGTAATTTCATGATCTGATACATCACATCGACAAAATTACATGTAATAAAAATGATCAAAAGTTAAAGGTTTGGCCAAAGCCCACATGCCCCACCTTCAGTATGTTTACATAGTCTATGAAAACGTGCGAGCATCTGCATATCCCTGTGTATAATAGGCTGAACTTAACCCACCCGCCAAATTATACCCAGGGTACAGTGTAGAGCCTAGTCAATACGCTCGAAAGAGTCGATGTAAAAAATTCCATCTAATTTTTCCTAGCATATTACTAATGACAATTGACTTTTAAAATTTACCACCCTTTCATATTGCCTGAGCTAGACTTATAAAATTATGAGTTCGATAATATGGCTAAAATTAAAAGGTGTCAATAACAGTCATACCATTGTCTTCTGGTACTTGTTTGATAACATTGCGTGGCCGCCAGTAAACAAACTCCCACAGTATCATTACTAGAAATATGGCTATCAAGATTCCAATGCAAGAGTATGTCATCTCCATGTTTGAATGAGCAAGTTGTTGGGATTTCTTCCAAATGTCGTCCTCCTCGCTTCTCTGAAACATGTGGTTCTATCTACTGTTATTAATTCTCTCAAAAAGACCATTCAAGGGAAATTAAACACAATTATTTGGGTACATTGAACAACAATTTCAAACTTATTACCGCCCGCGTATGCGGGAAGGTAATATTTTCAGTTGTTTCTGTGTGTGTGTCTGTGTGTGTCTGTCTGTCTGTCTGTCTGTCCAGGCTATAACTTTTGAACTGCTTGACCTAGGAACTTCATTTTTAGTATGGTGGTACATCTTCATAATATCTAGGTCAAGTTTGAGTATCAAAGTCATTGGGTCAAGTTCAAGGTCACAGCAATAAAAAGTGTCAAAATTTTTAGTGTTGTCTACTAATATCACATGTTATGATGTTTGAGACAAGTAAATGGGGTCAAGGTCAGAATATAGCTCAAGGTTATTTTAAGGTCAAGGTCATTTGAAGGTCAAATTTCTAGATTTTTGTAATTTTTCTAAAATGTTTTAATAACTATTTGCGTTTTAGTTATTATTTGCATTTTAATGACTATTTGCGAAGCGGGCAGTTCAGCCTTTGATTCGAGGGCATTCTGGGTTTTTTTTAAGTTTAAAACACAACTCTGTGAGGTTTCTTCTTCTCTAAGGTTAAACACACACATTAGCATTGGGACATAACCGAAAAACCGCAGCAGAAACGAAGGTGAGAATATGTGAACGGGTTTAACAAAATTATTTATTGTAAATACACTTCATGAATTTAATTGTTATCAAGACAAATAAAAGCTCAAAGATAGTAATATCTGAGCACATAGACGTGCAATCAACATCAAAGTCTACATAATTGGCACGATTTCTGCGCAAAGGAAATTAGAAGGTAAATTAAAACATTAATGAGGATTCACTCATTTGGTACTCACATTGTAATGGATGGCGTGAACAGTCTTTCTGACACATGCGGCGTGCTTATGCGTCGACTGACCATGAATAAACAGTTTGGTATCTGCATTTCGATCAAACAAACTGATGCTGAAAATGATGATGAAAAGAATCAACTAACTATTCTTGTTCGTTATGCGGCAACTGTAAAAATATAACTACAAGATGCAGCTAGGCCAATTTAATACTTTCGCATTCTTTTCATTCGTTTGATAAAGTTGCACTGACAAAATTTCAACACAGTAATTGGAAAAATCATCACGCATTACATTACAAAAACATTTCCTAAATTGTTTACTTATTGACTGAGTGACAGAATCTTGGTCTTGGTAGTTTTCCTCTATTTTTCTGATTCTTTTTCCGGAACTGCATGTGACTTAACACAACAAGTAAAAAGATTGATCTCAAATACACCATAAAAGACGTAAACTTACGGAAAATTGTCATGTTCTAATGGTATAAAATTATAGCTTCCGTTCTTTGTGACAAGATGCAAGTTGACATTAACAGCTTCAAGTTGCCATGGCAGTGGTAGCAAATGAAAAGGTGGATCAGTTGTAAAACAACCGAGTTCACCAAAACAGACTTCATCAGTATCCCAAGATAATCTGAGAAAGGACATGGTTAAGATCTTTGTTAAATCAAGTAGAATAGAATCTGGTTCTGGGGATTTTCTTAAAAGTAACAAATTATTAATGGTCAGTGATTGTGTCAATGTTCATTTGTCCAAAGGAAGTATTTCTGTAATCTATGTAGTCTTTGATATGTATGTTGCTTCACTTATTACATATTTAAATTGAAGTTATAGGTACCAAATTTATATGATAAGAATTGTTTATTCTATTATAGATAACAATATAGCTTGTTTCAATATTTTAGACTTTGATTCGATAAAGACAATTTGATCATACTATCACATAGCTGCTGAAACAATATACTTGCAGTGCTTTTGACCGCTATTCGAAATGTAATGCTAAAAGATGGTTTCTTTACAATTTCATATTGATACTGCCTTCTATTTACGAATACCTCCTTAGGAGATGCTGACTCCTGCTGTTAGTGATTAATAGACCT
>JBCAUI010428728.1:0-14111 GCA_038406195.1 Haplosyllis anthogorgicola | reverse complement strand
TCAGATGAGTAATAATTTGAGTCACTTCCAACATCAGAAAAGGCCATTCTGTAAAGAGAAACATGGTACAATTCAAACAGATATAACCTGTCAAGCTGGACTTTGGTACCCATAGTGGGGCTTTGGTACCCAGAGTGGGGCCCCACTTTAGGAGTGCCCCACTCTAGGAACTTTTTGCTGCAAAATCCATTTTTTGCAAATTTTTCAAGTTGAGATACTCACCATGTGACTAGATTTCAATTTAGATGCTTGAATTGAAATGGGTGAAACATTACAACTATCAGACAGTTCTTTACAATATTTGGCCAAAAGAATCTCTGACTATTATAGATACAGGAATCCAACAAAACAACACTGTCCAAACAGGTAAATTGTAAAAATACTGAAAATATAAGAAAACACATTTTTTTCCTTCTCACCTGAAGTAATGGCAGCATCCTCCAACATGATTGGTCCAAAATATCACATGACACATGAGCACAGACTAAAGATGGCACTGCTTGTGCCAATCCATATGCACGCCAAAACGCCAGTGCCAAAAATCCTAAAGGGCCCCGGTATGGGGAGCCCGCTCTGGGCGACCATTCTATATATCAGAATGCCATTAACATCAATAATTAAACAGCATGTAGTAACAGGATTTTCCTATTGTTTTCTATTATCTGTTTTGTAGGAACGGTTGAAAAGTACGGAATGACTGCTGTGAGAACAAGAGACGGACAGAGTTATCCTGTACAATTCCTCAAGAGCTATCAAACCTACATGGCAGATGTAATTCAAGGAGAATCTATTGAACTCCAGGCTCCTAATTCTGGTATTTCCCTGGCAATAGCAAAAGGGGTGAAGGCAGCTGTTTTAAGCAGCACAATGACGGACTGTACAAAATTCAAAGATTTCATCCCACCAAATGAATGTTTTATTGGCCCCATAGTAGAGTTCCATGCTGAAGAGTTCCAAGTTGAAGAGGGAACACCCCATTACAAATATATAGTCCGTAATCCACACTGTCTTCGCAGGCCAAAGTACTTGTCCAGAGTCAAGGTCATTTATGGAGAAGAGAACAGACATGAGTCATTCAAAGAGATTGCAAAAAGTGAACAAACGAGTGGAGGTGGTCCATACTATGAGGTCGATGAGAGATATGTTACTGTATACACTGCCCACTTTTGTGTCTTTATTTGTACGTCCTGTTTAGAGACTTGTAATGCAGCCCTCATAGCTTTCCTGTTTGGTTCTCTGACTGCAGATGAGGATGACCTTGAGACTGACGTAAAGGTCAAAACGTACCTGTGCAGTCCACTGTTCGAAATACCTGACTTCAGAGAGGTAAGTTTCTAGCTTTATATTGCCATCAAAAATGATCTATCAAAAAACGCAGATCGTGAAATTACTTTCAAAAGTTAACGTCCTAATTTCAATGACTCAGCATGAAATTTTGAATTGACTTTCATGCTGAGTTATTGAAACTCGGGCGTTAACTTTTGATAGTAATTTCACGATCTGGTTAGTTTAGGCAAAATGTACATATTTATTCTGTATCAATTTGACTTGATTTAAATTACTTTTACGTTTTCTTTAAATCTTTGGATGGTATTCATTTGAGTTATCAAATTGCTTATGCATGGAATTCATAGAAATGCTACCCCAAACTGACCATTGAGAGAGCTGGACACCAGCCTATATTAAAGGTGCTTTATGTTTGAGTGTGATGCGGTAAACTTATTTTTAAATATTATTACAGCTGCTGAGAAAAGACTTGGAAGAAGAACAGTAAGGTTTGTTACAGAAGAACAGACTACCAATTGACTTGGCAAACTTTGAACCAGAGAAGAGTGAGGTAACAATGGGACTAGAAGCTGCTGGGCGCCATGCCGACCGTTGGGGTCCACTTGACACGAAAGACCCAAACTGGAAGAGTCATGAACGCAAGTTCGTAAGGGTATGTTAATTTCAGTAATGGAGTTCAGAGAGGGAAAATCTTTAAAAAAATAAATTCTTCTCTTTTGACTAATGTCAGAGCAATCATAAAAATTTCTTCAGTCAATTTATTTTCAAGTTGCTTATTAAAATACATGGTATGTCAATATCAATTCAACACATTACTCGTGCCAGGAAAGTTATTTGTTTAAGATCAATATTTTTCATGATGTATTTGCCAGAATAAATAATGTTTCCCATAAAAGAATATTTCCATTTCTTGTGTTTTTTAATTTCTAGAGACACATGTTGAAGTCCGTGATGGAAATAGACAAGTGCCACACATGTCGAACCAGTTATCCATTATATGCTTCCACATTTGACTTGACCACAGGTTCCGTTAGGAAGGCCTTTAGAGGGGTGTTTAGTCTGACCCTGCATGCAGCTGTTCTTACAAACAAACCTCAAATTAAGAGCATGGTAGACATAGTTTCCCATGGACTTCGTTATGATTTTGTTGACTGTTCCATGAGTACTGGCTTTAAATGTGGCTACAGAATCTCATTGGCGGTATGTTATGTATTTGGTAGTGATCAACTCTTAACTTGGTAAATATTAAAAAATGTGGTAATTATTATGTACCTTTTCTGTCTTATATGAAGAGCCATGAATGAGCATGAATGTAGCAGTCGATGTAGTTGGCCAATGAAAATCAAATTACTGTAACGGTAGCATTAATTATCACAGTTTGAAAATCTCTTTATTTTGCTTCAATGTTTAGGATGGATTGGAGGCAACTGATAGCTCTTCAGACATAGAATCCATAGCTGAAAATCAGGTAAGAATATTTTTAAATCTTTTGTTTTCAAATATGAGCAAATATGTTAATTACGCCAATCTGTCTATGGAATAATAAATAAGTATAATCTGTTAGCTTTTCAAGGACCTGAGAATCAATAAAATTTAAATTGCCTGATCCTACAAGAACAAGGGACGTTTCACAATAAACACTCTCTTTTCTACAGTTCGTTCACAGAGAGACGTCACCTGACGATGGTTTTGGTGAAGGAGCCACAGGTGGAACCTTACAGCCTCAATCTAGCGTCAACGACGCTGATGAGGTACAAATATGTTCCACGTTCTGCTTCCCTGAAACCATTTCAATAAATTTAAATAGATCTTCTAGTGTTATTTGGGAAAAATAATTCTATGCCATGTTGCTGACGAATGGAAGGCACAGTGTAAAATTATATTATTCGGAAATTAATGGAACTTTGATTGTTAGATACCACAACAGTTTAAATTCTTAGACAATATTTTATGATGCCAGTCTTGTTTCGGATTGACAAAACAATGTGACGTACTGTTTAGGTTCTTTTCCTCCAAATACTAAACTCAGATTTTTTTACTCTTTTCTTCTCCAGACTAAGAGGCACCAAGTGACGGACAAACAGTTACTAGATCTGGCTCAGAAGATCAACAGTCCGTCAATGTGCAGAAAGTTAGCAACCGTGTTGAAACAGGATGGTGACGTAATAGAATCCATACTAAATCAGAATGACACTGAATCAGCTGCTCATACCCTGCTGCGGAAATGGTTGCACAGTAAAAATGACCGATATTCCGCTTGGCAAGAACTGGCTGCCGCACTGCTACAATGTGGACTCAATCTGTTTGTAACTGACATTCTGTTGAAATAACGTAATATGCCAGTGTTTTTTTCTCTGTGACGATACTGACTGATCTTGATCTTGATGCGAGAGAATGTTAGAAATTATAGAACGCAGGTAAACAAACCATCAGTCAGGCATATACTTAAACAAATGCATAAACTATACAAAATGTAAGCGTGCGAATTGTAGCAGATACAAATGTGTGAATTGTTCCAGATACAAATGCTGTGAAATGTACCAGATACAAATGCTGTGGATTGTACCAGATACAAATGTGTGAATTGTACCAGATACAAATGTGTGAGTTGTACCAGATACAAATGCTGTGAATTGTACCAGATACAAATGCTGTGAATTGTACCAGATACAAATGTGTGAGTTATACCAGATACAGATGTGTGAATTGTACCAGATACAAATATGTGAACTGTACCAGATAAAAATCTGTGAATTGTACCAGATACAAATGCTGTGAATTGTACCAGATACGAATGTTGTGAATTGTACCAGATACAAATATGTGAATTGTACCAGGTACAAATGTGTAAATTGTGTAAGATATGTGCCTTCATGCCCATGTATGGATTATAACAAATGTGAAAAAAGTAAACTGTAGCAAAACAATTACTCAGCGATCTATGTTTACAGCCGTGATTCACCCGCTCACAACTGTGTGACAAAAAATCACAGCCTCACCACACCAACATGTAAAATTAGTACCAGCTCTACATCGGATTACAAGATGGCATGGGCCTACATGGGAATGTATGTTGACACAAGATCTCATCGCCACAAAGTGATGATTTTCTTGAGCGACAACTCACTCCAAAGTTCCTGGTTTAAATGTTAAATGTAAACCAGCTCCTGACATTTCTGTCAGTTTTGGAACAGTAGCACATCAAAAGCACAGCGTGGAATTCTCTTGTTCTCTCTTTTGTTCTGTACATTTTCAATTCAGGAGCTGAGCATCCGGCAACCGATCAGAGCAATACATGTGGCACATAAAGTGAGATAATTTTAACTTAAACTTTTGAAACAGAAGAATTTTAGACTATGACTATTTAGACTATGCTATTGATCCAAATAAAAATATAGCGTGCCACTTTATTGTATCAAATGTGTGAGTAATTTACTCGCTCTGAAATTGGAGGAATATAAAATCGTCATGAAGTGGTTTGTCACATAATGAACAGTGGTCGAGGTAAACTTTCGACGTAAGGTTCCTTACAATACGACAACTAAAAATTTACACAGGAAGAAATTAAAAATGAATATGATGACGCAAGGGGCCGGGAGACATAACGCACCTTCCCATCCTCATTTTTAGTGTACTCTTTCAAATAAAACTAGTATTAAATGTCTTGACCAAAATTTAGATTATCGCATGAATATTTCCCAATACATTGTCTGGAGACCATATTAAGTTTCATTAACAATACAACATTTAAAAGGAACCAGTGCTTCCACACATGCTAAAAGAATGTCAAATATGAAATCATTTAATTCTAAATTAAATTATGATTCAAATTTGTATTTTCTATAATTGTTATAACAATGTAATAATCATAATAATCGGGTTTCAAATAAAAATTAAACAAGTAAGAACATAACTTTTTTAAGGAGCAACCTGGAGATTTATTAGACACAGTCATTTCGTGAAGAAAACAAGGGCCTGGTCTATTGTTATTTCTGTGCCAATATTTATAAAAAACATTTCATTTCTCAAATTAACTCAGCATCAGAGGATGAAAATCCTTTCAGTTTTGTAACAAAACGATTTCACGTTGTGTTTTCATGCACAGCAACAGCATGGCGTGATATTATTTTAATCTCGAATCCTCCCACATTAACAGAAGCACACGTCAGAATCACAGAAGCTAATACTCAACTAACTGCTCCACTCATCGAATGTTACTTCCATTCATGCGTTTAGTATGAAAAAACACTAAACAAATGGTGGAGAAAACAAAAGAAAGATTAAGGCTCCATTCAAGCCAGGAAGAAAACAATCAAACTGGTGTTTTTTACTTTTCTTTTCTTTAGTTTATTTTGCATACCAGATCTCGCTCCGACAATTGACGAATGGAAAGTTTTTTACTTAGTTTTCGTGATCTGATACAGTATTATTTTATGCCAAACCCTATCGACTATCTAACATTCCAGCACACAGGTAACCTTTGCTGATAACCTCTGCTCTTTTGTATAGTTCATTATGTTGAGGATCTCTTGACATCAATTCTGCTCATGTTGTATCTAGCATTTTAACACTTGCTCACATATCTGTAGCTACTTTTAGGAAGCTTTGGATCACTGTTGCTGATTGAAAATGTGATAAACATTAGTTTGGCAACTGAACTTCGGTAAGCTTTTACATTCTTCTCAAACATTCAAGATAACTAAATAGTTTGTTTCTACCTTACAGATGCAATCTGTTTATGAAAGATATATTAAAACAAATTTAGTTTCCTCGAAATGTTATTTTAAAAAAAAATTCCTGTCACACACTTAAAATCGAATTCCAGGAGAATCCTCAGGAAATCAACGGGACGTAAAAATAATCAAATCCACACCGTGCCTGAGATCTCGAGGAAAACACATCATGAAGGTACCATACCCGTTCGTTTATACCAATGGATTAATTTTAAATCATTTGGGAATAGAATAATTCCAGTCTATTGTTAAAAATCCAATGTTGTGTATGAATTTATCAACAATTCAGTACACAAAAATCGTATTAGAAGTTTAACACGGTACCTTATGGGAGCTCCCTTATATACCCCTATGTCTTGATATGATTCCTGTGTTATGATCAGCTAAGGGAAACTAATTTGGGAGCATTCAAGAACAGCAAATGCAAGGCATCAATACCAATAGAAATGTTATTGTTCCTAAAATAATAGACCTGTTTCATTTTTAGAAGGTACTGTTTGATGATGTCGGGATTAATTTTAAAATATAATACGATTTCAAAAGTAAAATTAAAAGTATCATACTTATTGCTCGAATACACATCTCGGCTAATTTTAAAATGTCCCGCTTTAGTATGTAATAACAATATCTTTGATTTGGACTCTTCTTTACCTGTTATGTGGCAAACACTTTTATGCCTTTGAGAGTTTCTATTACTTTTATTTATTTTTGTTTTGTAAACCAGATAACATCGTCACGACATTTGCCAATACAACATCAATTTTTTTCTATTCACAGGACAACCTGTAGGACTGAGTTGTAAGGTAAGTTATAGACAAATTAAAATTTTAGGGTAAACTTAAATTTCTTTAAACTCCTCCCAGGGAAAATACTGCTCTAGTTTATTGATATCACATCACCACATCCTTTGTAATTAATTAACATTAATTTTTTAATTACACAACAAACAGATTAATTGATTGATTGATATTTTTCTGATATATTTTCCCTGCTTGGGCTCACATGCAACTTTATACCATTATTGGTAAAAAAATAAACACAGGTGCATAATTATGTGCCTTTCGTAAATAATAATGACGAAATATTAATGATGAAAAAGACACAGTTTCGTTAGAGACTAACAACTAGGTTATTTACGGATAATAGTATGTGTGCCTAATTAAGTTAATATATCTAAAATAAATTTAAAAAAAAACTTTTTTAGAAATTTACGTCAAATCAAGTCAAGTGATTGATACTGATATTTTGCTCAATACAAGTCCAAAGGTTTCTTTTTTCACGGATCCACCTAAATTTATGAATTATTGATATTTGCTTTATGCTGAACAGAACTTGGATCCAAAATATATTGACGTATATTTGTTTCTCGCGAGCACCTAATCTCATTAGTTTAAAAAAAAACCCCACTTCGAATAGCAAACTCCTTGACAGATCAAATATTTGTGTTACGTCTACTTGTGTGACCTTTCATCTATTTCAAGAGTTAGGACAACAGTATTTGATCTATATTTTATCGTTAAAAATGTATTGTTACAAAATATTCCCATTTTCAAATCACGAAATTCTATTCAGTTTTGGAACAATCGCACATCAAAAGCACAGCATGAACTCTTGTGTTTTCTCTTTTGTTCAGTACGTTCTGGCATTTATAGGAATTTCTTGATTTGTACTCAGAAAGAAATCTAACAACACGTAACCATGGCAACTGCTGCTGTAACAGAACAACCGTCCACGAGCGCCGCGCGTGACGTCACCGGACACAGAGCAGAACATGCGCCACGAGAACAGGTAGCAGAGCATGAAAACAAGTTCTGGAATAATAAAATTTCACGATGTTCTTTTATGCGCATTTTTGTTTCTAAAACAGTACTAAATTGATATAAAATTAAAAAGCAGTTATAATTTGCAAAAGGCAAAATGGTCGTTTAGACCTCCACAATTAGAAGGCAAAAGAAATTCAATTTGTTGTGTGTTTGAATGAAGACACAGCTTGTAATTTTAATCTTTTCAAAATTCTCTGGATTGCAAGAGGAAGAACAGTAACTGGAAAACAGTTTAATTTCACATTCTAAACTAGATTTCATCTTATAATCAATATAATTACCACGTATGTTTGGGTTTCCAAACTTTTAGTAAACCTTTCATTGACAATTAGATGGATACAGACCATTCAAAGCACAACGACTGGAAGTTAATGTCTTTAGTTGTGTGTGTGTGTGTGTTTGTGTGTCTGTCTGTCTGTCTGTCTGTCTGTCAATCTGTCTCTCTGTCTGTCTGTCTTTCTGTCCATCTGTCTGGGCTATAACTTTTGAATGGCTTGACCAAGAAACTTCATTTTTGGTACACAGATACATCTTCATTATATCTAGATCAAGTTTGAGCACAAGGTCATGATGATAAAAAGTGTCAAAATTTTAAGTGTTGTCTGCTAATATCACATGTTATAATGTTCGAGACAAGTAAAAGGGGCCAAGGTCAAAACATAGGTCAAGGTCATGTGAAGGTCAAGATTATTTGAAGGTCAAATTTCCAGATTTTTGTCATTCTTTTATGTTTTAATAACAGTTTGCATTTTAGTTACTATTTGCATTTTAATGACTATTTGCGAAGCGGCCAGTTTGGCCTTTGATTGGAAGGCATTCTTGTGGTTTCTTGTATCAACCCTCCTATAATAGATAATGCCTGAAAATCTAAACCAATTATTCGTATTATATTGTTAATGAAAAATAGCAATCAATCAAACGGCAGCAGAGAATGAAAATCAATTTGGAATTTCACTCTTTAAGTCCGTTACTGGCATAGCGTGGAATCCTGCAATCGTTCAAATGATTTCATGAGCTAAGCAGCAGACAAATGTTTCGTATAGTAGAATTTCTGCCTCTGTAACAGTGCATAAAATAGCATAGCACGGCAGTTTTTGTCCCCAAACAGTCCCAAAAAATGTAATTTCCAGTGCAATTTATCTAATGTTACCGTCGCTGTGGCTCGAATTATTATCACTAGTAATTCATTTCATTTTGGACAATAAAATATGCGAATAAGTCTCAAGTACGAATCTTATTTTGCTACATGAGTTTTGTAATGTTTATCCAGAAAGAGAATACAAAAATCATATCATTTTGGAAAAGAAGAAAACAAAGCAGAGAACGAAAGAATTTCACACTGTGCTTTCGTGCGCTATTGTTAAACTTCTGATACGAATTCCGTGTACTGCGACCATCTGGTTTATTTGTTTAAAAAAACTTTTTGAGAAAAAAACATTATTTTTAGATATACATCTAAACCTGACTTATTTTACTATTGTATTGAAATCAATTTGAAGATACTTATTCCAGACATTTAAGAGGTTTATCTCACAACGAAATTCACACAATTTATACTGACACCTCTAAAAATTGACCAACAAACCAAATGGATGTTTCTTGATATCAACTTGGCAAAACTAAAGCTAAAGATTAAAGCTGCAATATTCAGTACTATTTAGCAGAAAAGAAGTAACCAAACAACCAATTGTTTGTAAGACACAGGGTGAAATTCTTCTGCTTGTGAACTTATTGTATCATCCTTTGTTCTTCTATTGTAGATCACAAACAAACTACCTGTCCCTCCCACAACCTTCAAAACAGCTGATATCAAACAGTGAGACACGATCCTGTGTCATGAAAAATGGTGACATCGTCATTTGGGCAAAAGTCTCCAGGACTTCTCCACCTCAATTCCATGTGTACAACACACAAGGAAAACGAATAAAAGTACTAAATGCACTGTGCCAGCATGACGTAGTTAACCTACTGCCCATAACAGTGGAAAACACAGAGTATCTTACAGTATCATGTTACAGGTGTAACACCATCCATCTGTATGACATTGAAACCAGAACTGTTAAAACAGCCCTTAGTGATGACAGATTTAAACCTGGGCCAATGTGTCTCGGTCTTTCAGGGATTTTGTGTGTAGTGAACCTGGATTTAGAGAAGGAACTTCCAGTTCTTCTCTTTGACTGTACTACAACACAGTTTAGCCTCAGACACACAGTACAGACTGGTTTGGATCACATGTCAGGGATCTTTGACATTTGCTACATCCCAACACATGATCTCATCATTATCAGTACATGGGATCCAGCAGTCATCCGTGCTGTATCCTGTTATGCCAGCAAAACTGTGTGGGAAGTCTCGGGACTTGTGGACAAAAAGCAGTGTTGTCCTTACGGAATGCTGTACTCACCCAACCAGAACCAACTATTTGTCACAGGCAACAAACGACTAATAATCCTGGATGTCTAAACTGGAGAGCTCATTCAAACCATCAATTTAGGCTCAGATGTGCTCACAGCCTGGTTTCCACATAAATACGAAGACCAGCTCATTTTGCATCACCAACTGGCCGATAAGAGCAACTTACTGGGCTTGTCTTTCTACCCATCATTATTTGTTGTAGGCAATTAAAAGTTTTATTGCTTCCAACCTTGCAATAAATATTACCACTTTGTCAGTCCTAACAAAAGTTGATTGTGCTTTGTATGAAGCATTCTACCTTACTCATCGGTCCATAAACCTGACATTCATATTGAGCCAATCGCTTTGTTGTATTCGTGTCTATAATAAGCTCCTGTTATAATTGCAGGTCAAAACTATTGTTTTCAATCATCAAGTCATGCGTGAGACAGAACTTGTGTACTTTCTTCATCAACGCTCCTGCTTGATGAACGATGGCAGCATTATGATTTACTCAAAAACATCGGACGATGCCCTTGCAGAATTTCATTTCTACAATCAACAAGGACAGAAAATTAAAACAATAAAACCACTTTGTGAACACCAGGAATTCATTTCTCCCCTGTCTCTTGTAATAGACGGCACAGAACACCTAGCTGTCTCCTGCGGTAATTGTCAGAGGATCCGATTGCACAACTGCGATACTGGTACCATCACCACTGCTTTCCATAACGAAACATATCACCCTGATGCAATGTATCATGGCCCTCAGGGTACAATATGTGTTGCAGATCATGTGAATGGTCAAGTTCTTATGCTTGATTTCACAACATCTCACATCCAGTTAAAGCAAACCATCCAAACAAATACGGCGAATAACTATATTTGTTACATACCTGTAACAGATGTTATTGTCATCAGTGATTACATCCCATCAGCAATAATCCGGTCTGTGTCGTGTAGCAGCAACAAGATCCTGTGGGAGGTGACAGGACCTGTAGATGGTGCACCATGTGAGCCCTTCGGTATAGTGTATTCACACCGACACCACTCCCTCCTGGATGCAGACGGGAACAATAGAAGGATCCTTGTTCTGCAGCCAGAATCAGGATGCTGCCTGCAGACAATAGATCTGAGTCAACATGTGGGTGTAGCCTGGCATCCTCATCTGTTTGATGAACTGCTGATTTTGCGTCACGGGGGTACAGACACAAAAAACAAGATCTCTTATTACACGGTGAGTTTAAAACATAAAATCTAATTGTTGATAAGAAAGAAACTGTCCTTCTAACTCATCCTATGCGAATTTTATTTTAGGTTATTTGAGGAGTGTACAGCAAGTATAACAGATTAATTTATCCTTAATCTGTTCGAAAATGAAAAATACCATAAAAATGAAAATCAGAGAGCAAAAATGAAACTGACGATTTTTTTCATTTTATTTAGGTATACGTTTTGTAAAACTATCAATCAAAATAAAGGTTTACATATCTCTTTAATCTGAAAATATTGATTTTGTGCCATTTACAGTTCATAATCGCGCCACGTGAAGTTAATTATTACCTTTTTAATATACAGATTACTACTGCAGAAGGTATGACACTTTAATTCACATTTAGTCGGGTAAACTTAGTTGTCAAGAGGAGTTAAATTAGTTGAATAAAATCCACAATGATACACAATAGAAACACTTAAGTTATGATCACCAAGCCAACTTTGAGACACAATTTGAACAGAGTATCAGAGGACTTCTTCAAATTCTTCACATTTCATGTCATATTTACCAGCAAAGCTGCTGTTAATTAAAATGTTGGATAAATTTATCTCATTCTCAGTCAAAAATACATAATACTGAAAACATGTACCTATTTCATCTGCACAGTTATCTAAAAAATTCATTCATTGATCTTAAATGTTTGCGTACAGATTAGCATTTCTAATAGAATTTACACTGCATCAATAACTTATTAAAATATAATCTAAAATTACTTGTAACGCACTTGGGTAGTCTTTTACTACTTTGTGGTCATTTCTAGTCAAAGAGACCAAACAAATATGTAATGGTTTTCAACTGTTTATTGATGCCAAGTGTGTTGTAAAGACATCTTTACATCACAGAGTCCAACAATAGGCAACCCTGAGTTTGAGCTTGCAATCTCTTTTACACTTAACAGCTAACAGCTCCTTATTGGTTAATGGTTTAGGAACTCCCTCAACGTCATTGAGGAGGGTTCCTCACAACAACCGTGGTTATACTGCATTATATTGTCCCAAATCATATCATCCTATGATGCAACAACTTTAAGATTCTTCTCATTCTTCCCAGATTTTTCACCTTCAAAGGAATACAAAAGCATTGAGGTAGAATCCAATGAAACAGCTGTTACTCTGCAGTTTCCTGACTCAGATGTAACTCTTGATGGACCAGCAGATACCGTAAGAGGTGGTACTGGACGAGTCTACACCAATACTCAACCGTTCTTACATCTCGTACCTTTCAACGAATGTCTGGTATCGCCAGTTGTGGAATTTACACCCAATTCTGATGCTGGACCTACTTGGGAAAGAGGAGAACAATTTACAATCCGAATACCACATGCTGTTCAGAGCATACCCGACATGCAGGGTACCATTTTGGTAAGGTATGGAGACATACATGGGAGATTTGAACAACTGAAGATGGCGTCAGTTTCAGATGAAACAAGCCAACACGATATTTCATACAAAATCAGGGACTCGTATGTAACTACTTACTCCCGATACTTAACTGGGTTCCTAGTAACTCTTTCAGGTTCAACATGTTATAGTAAAAAAGCAACCATCAAGATCTATGGATCACTAAACAATTTTTGGGCCGGAGGTTCCAGCGTGAGATTGAAGGCATTTCTGTGTAGTCCGCTTTGCACCATAAAAGATTTTCAAAAGGTAACGGATCACGGTATTATTTCATCTCTAACCACGTTCAGACGTAATTTCCTAATCAGCAAAACCAAATAAAGTACCAGTCACCACCTTTTAAATTATTCTCTCGACCTGAAGACAATAAAGAACTAATAGAGAACACTCAATGGATTTATTTTTTAAGGAGAGCGGTCCATACAGCTGTCACAACATCGGGAATTCTCTTTATAGAGGCAATACAGAACACCCGATATATTTGTTTTTGAAGCAGCGCGGTCGTAGTATCTGTCGCAAAGCAAGAATCCCCATTGACGGCCTATGGAACATGCATAGAGGGCGGCGTCTTCTAGTGCAAAATCTCCATAGAGTGACAAATACATTGGGTGTTTTGTAACAGCTGGTATCTTCTAGCGCGAAATCCCCACAGAGTGACAAATCCATTGGGTGATTTGTAACGTTTCACATTTCAGAAATTAGAAAGAGAAGCAGGAAATGACATGAAATGCCTAAAGGTGCAACACCTGGCTCTGGAACCAGATGTTACCCTCAAACCTATTGAGGTGACTGTTACTCCTGAGAGTCCAGAAGAATGGACTTCGTTTCAGTCTAACACAATGGTAACATTCCTGTCTTCTTGTATAGATCCTGTGTAAACCTCTCTTATTGTCTTTTAAATGAAATTCGACACGGCCATGTGATCTTCAGCTTTAAAAAACTGACAACAATGAATATGACGTTCATCCCAGTTTTCAGACCACACCCCAAAATGTAGAATTTTTGTAAAAAAAATCAAATTTCTGCAGTTGACAAAAGGTAAAACGTTACGAAACGATGCAAACGTAATTAACGTTTAATGTATTGTTGTATAATTCACGGAAATGCATCATATCCTGTGACTATGATGCATTACGATGGTTATTACTCTACGGAAGTGCATCATATCCTATTGCGTAGGTCTATGATGTCATTACCT
>JBCAUI010428617.1:0-14112 GCA_038406195.1 Haplosyllis anthogorgicola | reverse complement strand
TTCACTCAGGGGAACCTACACTAAAATAAATAAAGAAAAATTAAACATAAAAAGGGCTTCTGGGGCCCCACCCTGTTGCTTGCTGTGCTCGCACAACTTCACTTCGCTCTGGCAGCAAACATCGGCACTTGACAAGTTGGGCACCCCCTTGACCAAATCCTGGATCCGCCCCTGCAATTTTTATAAACAGTTTCATGTTTGATGTGTAATTATATTACTAGCACAGTCAAACTGTACAAGCAGGGAATACACATGCCACAAAATACAGTTTTCTCATACCCAAGTGTAAACTTGAGGCTACCACTGACCTGCAACAGTCTGATAGTAGACTGAAACGTACAAATACCCAAAATGCCCGACCAACTTTTACCGCCTAACGTTCTTGAATACAGTGAGTATTGGCAGCCATAAAGAATAAAGAGTTTCCATCTTTCGTGCAGTAACTTGTGCAACTCCTATTGCACCACTACCTTGTAACAACAGAAACTACAATTGTATTTTACAAAAGGGATGCCAGAAAAATGTTAGATCACTCATCATCATCTCGGCGTAGTGGTGTCGGATCGAGACAGAATTCATTCACACGAGAACGATCTTCATCTGGTGTAGGATCAAGGCGGAATTCGTTTACACGTGATCGGTCTTCATCTCGTGAGAACTCTTTTTCCAGTCGAGTATCACATACATCACGTGACAGATCAAGATTTTCGAGAGACCGGTATGTTCTATTATAAATTAAATTTATTTATTTTTCAAGTGTTTAGTACAATTGTGGCTCATGCCAGCTCTGAATTTTCTGGTGATTAACTGGTCACAGAATTCTCAAAAAGAACGCTTGTCACATCCAATATACAATGACGCATTAAAATTATGTGTGCAACTTATATTTTGTCGATACCAAGGCCTTTCTTTTCACGTAAATAAGTAAAACATGTTCGCGATGATACGATACTAAGTGTTGTTCGAATAACCTGCTCCTTTTGTAGATCATACACGAATCGGGACCGATCCTTGTCGAAGGAACGTGACAGATCATACGACAGTAGGTCAGGTTCAAGAGACAGACTAGGAAGTGGGGGAAGGTCTGCATCACAGGAACGGTTAACAACAAGAGACAGGTCCAGTTCACGAGAAAGAGGGAGACCAGGAAGTGCAGGTGGAGGATATAGGATGGCATCACCCTCAGCAGCAGGTATAGTTTTTGAAGCTTTTTCATGATGTCCAGAATACTTGTATCATGTTAATGATACAGCAGCACTGTTAATAGTGCAAAGGGTACAAATTGTGTGAAACAGACTGTACAATTTGCAATTTCTGAAAGATGAAGCATTTGAGAATGTCGAGGTTTGCTCTTCTCACGGTGGGGTAAGAGGTTTTCGCAATGAGAGAAACAAGGATTACTTCTTTGCAACGTTTATTCCACTAGTTTCACTGTGGACAAAAAACTGAATGGTTCAGGATAACTGAACAATCTACAAGCAGATAATATATAAAAGCATTGGTACAGGAAAATTTATGCAGATATGCAATTGAACGTGAAAATATACAGAGATATTCAATGAAATGTGAAGTATTTCATAAATTACAGGTTTCTGGCATGAAATATGGACTGAACGTGAATATACTGTAATATTGAAGGCATTTGGGACTGATTCTGAACACGCAAAGCCATTTTATACACTTTAGAACTTGGTCACATTGACCACAATGTGTTTTGTTAACGCAAACACTATTGAACTGAACCCATTGGCATTTGGCAAATATTAATGAAATGATGCAGATCCAGACTAGAATCAGATTATCCTGTACTGGATATGCTTAAATATGACACGCAAACTGAATTAAACTAATAAATTTCAGGTGTTTCTATCAGAAACAAAAAAGACCTGCACATGAATAAACAACAATAATAATGACACAATAATGCGCTTAATACCAACCAAAGACTGTCCAGTGTTTCCATCCATGTGCCAACACATTTCAAATCCATACTCCACAGAGATGTTTCCAGGGCTGAACATAAATCAAAAGTGAAGAGCCCAAGCCTGGGGGTACATCAGAGCCTGATTAGGCCACATGACTTGACCAGACTTGACCATATATGGTCAAGTACCCTTTGACCCATACCCAATATGGATTGGAAAATTCCCAAACTGCTGTAGATGGTTCAGAATAAGTGGCAAAGACCCTGGATAACCCTTTTGTGCCCAATGCACCTGATGTACTGGCGATTTTTGACCAATAAGCTGGAGAAGAGCCACACATGACCAATGATCATGTTGGAACCCTATAGTAGCATTTCTCCCTAGAAACGTGGTTTCTATGCATTTTGGCTATATCTAGGACATGCATGACCATATATGGACAATCAGGACATGACCCAGGTCAAATCTAACCATATAAGGCAATTGGAACCCACAACTGTGTCATCCAGGCACCATGTGCATTCATGTGCAACCACTTGGAACCATTTTGGGCAGGGAATTTGGTCTCCTCTGGCTCAAAGAAATACCATTTATGTCAATTTAAGACTTTTCATATGAAAATAGAATGATCCAGGATCAAATCAATACCCTAATGTTATTCCAATGCGGATTGTGAAGTTAACCCCTTACTTTATAAAAAAGTCACTTTGCAACAAACTTTTGACTGTTACTATCAATATAATGTTTGTGTATTTGTGAGCTATATACATTGTAAAGGTCAAATATAGATCAAGGTCATTTAAAGGTCAATTTGTTATTTTATCATGAATTCTTCTTTGTTTTAATGTTTATGGCAAAGCGGGGGTTTTGCCCTCTGATTGAAAGGGATTCTTGTTCTTTGTATTCACAGGGACTTAATTTTGTCTACAATGCGGTTTTCGCTCCTGAGGGACGCGAGTTCCAGCGAATCGGCGTCAACGTGAACAACACGCTGCGCATAGACGAGTCCGTGTTCCCGAACGAAAAGTACAAATTTAACGGTCGCCACTTGCGCGCCGGGGTCAATTATGTAAGTGCAAAAACGTTTCTTGGACCAAAGTGCAATCCTGGTTTGGGGCCTCAGTACGCAAAAATCGTTTCAGACATTTAACACGGTACCTTATTGGAGCTCCCTCATACACATTATTTACACGATTGATACGATTTCTGGTTAGTTTTGGACCTGCCATTTTGTCTGCATGTAAACAAAATCTTAGTTGTCCATTACGTCATTTATTTAATAAGTAAAAATACAAAAGTACTAAATTGAAATAAGTTAAAACTTTTTATCCAGACAATTCTATTTAACAAAAATAATTCAATTTTGAATTTGAAATGCATCAATGGGAGCAAATTAGTGCTTTTGTTCACAAGGCAACTGAAGTTTTACTTCACAATGGGAAAATTACCTGGTCAATGTGCGTTCACAGAGTACAGGGACTCATTTAGTGATTAGAAGGGCGATCAATTCTCAGGGTTATCTAGTAGTAATCACGCATCTATTATGTCCGTATCATTTAACGTCTTCCGTTAATTATCTGACCTGTGGCACTACTTCACACTAATGCCACTAGCACTTTCTTGACACAAAAAATCTGATTCTTTTTTTTTAAAGTTTTCTGTTGAACAAGGTTCTATTTGTGGGGTCACTGATTACCCCTATTTTCGACTTCGTGTGACCGTCCCCATAGGTTTTAAATCCAGGGTGGATCTCTCGCCTGGACTCTTACTTGCTTGCATATGGTTATCCTAAGGGTCCGACACCTGCCTTTTTTCACCAACAGAGGAGTATATTGTATAAGTGTGTATACGGCATGGCCGGCTGGGCTCCTCTAAAAATTTGATTCTTTATGAAGTTACTAAATATCTTAACATAACGTTTCCTTTTTAGTGGGGTCCCTTTCTGAAGATAGATGAATATGGGAATAGAACTGGATTGTGCATGGAAATATTATACGGAGTTTCTGAATATCTAAACTTTACGTAAGTCGTTTTCCTTTCTACTGGGGCAAGCATATCCGAATGAATCTATCAGATCTGAATGCCTCCAGCTCCTGAAGCCATCTTCAGATTGGCTTTTTACATGTTTCTTGTTTACCTAGTGTTACTTACAGTTTGACCTGCCCCTGATTGACATATTGCAATTAACTGTTGAACTTTCAACAAAAGCGTGGTTGTGTGATGTGTAAAACCTTCAACTTGAACAATGAAGTGTGGATGCATGTGCTAGGCAAAATTATTATTGATGTAGATTTGCAAAATCTCGACTACCTAAATACCAAGTATGTAAAAATCTAAATTTAGCACATATATGCTGTATTAAAAATATTAAAATTTGGTAGCAAGCACGAAATCAGTGAGTGAGCTTTATTTCCTGGAACTCCAGCAATCAGCGGTTATGTAGACTCATGACATTATTTATGTAAAATTTCCTTACAACACGAAACTTGTTTTCTTTTCGGAACCATTTAAGACCAAAAATTCAATATGTGCAAGCAACTCATGGAAAATATCTTTCGCTTTGGACGTATGGAGGGAATAACTGAGGTGAATAACAGAGCATGAAATGTAGCATTTAAAATTAATGAAGTTTCACCTTCTGCCAGATTGAAAGATTGGCGGGACACACAGTAGTTGAAACCAAGGCTTACGCTAAAACCAGGTGGTTAAAACATTGATGATGACTGGCCAATTAAAACAAATATGCTTTTTAAGATGTCATCAATTCTACAATACAAATCTACTCTCCTTTCATTTACAAATGATTCTATACTAATTGGGTAACACAAGAAGTAGTCAAAATATACATAGCGCATGCATTGGATTGACTTATAGATTACAATTGTATGTTTTATGAAAAACATGACATCACCTTTCAAAAAGTTTTGTTTCTCCTTGAATTATATTACAATTTGGCAAAATCTAGTAGGATTTGATAGAATTATAGATTTGGCTTAATTTACTAATTTGTGTCTTTGGAATCGTAAAGATTCAGAAATAGATAAGAAAGAAATGCAAGAATGTACATTCTCTGTAGCTAATTTCTGAACGTTATCAAATTACGTAAATGAGTGATGAAATCCTTGTGATTTATTTGGAATCAACACAGAACCTTTTCGACGTATGCAGCATTCATATATTTTGTTTCACAGGGAAAGCTGAAGGTCAGAAGACCAGAATCGAAGGTTGCCAAAGGTGGGAATTCATCCCAGAAATGACTTATCAAGTGCATTAAATCCTGAAATCCATTCCATAACGAATATACATATGTCCTCCACACCTTTCCTGTCATACGCTATACCCTTATTCTGAATCTAACATAGTCCTACATATCTAATCTTCATACCAATACACGAAATTTGTATAGGAAATAGCGCAGAAGTTAAACAATAGTGAAATTAAACAATAGCACAGCGTGAAATTCTTTCGTTCTTTCCTTTGTTCTCTTCGTTTCCAAATTGCGCTATTGTTAAACTTCTGATACGAATTCTATGTACTGCACTGTGTCATTTGCATTTTTAACTTAATATTTTTTACATTCATTTTCAGTTATGAGTTGATAGAGCCGCCTGATATGTTGTGGGGATCTTTGGTTAACGGTTCATTCACAGGGATCACAGGACAGTTCTACAGGAAGGTACGTACATTTTGGCATCAATAACAAAGTTATTCAAAAAAACAAAGAAAGGAAATCGTATGTACTATGTGCTGAACTCACGTACAAGATGTATGAATTACACTACACCAGTAATACATTAGGAAAGAACCGACATATAACTTGCAAACGATATGTTATATAAAACACTAAATGCAGAGTGTAGTATTCGTGGGTATTTCTTGTTTATCTTTTATACCTGTTTGCCCCTCATTTTTCCCTTTTCCTTAACCCTTCTGCCGCCGCACCTCTAAAACACATTATAACCGTAAATGCTCTTTTAGACAATAGTTGAATAAAACCACAAGTGATCATCTGTGCTGTATTCAACTATTCTTGCTATACAGATTTCTTGTGTGTATCTTGCCAACTTTGACAAAATACTAGACTTTTGCTTTGTCTTGTAAAATGTCTCATCTAGGACATGGCTCTGCCAAATGGTTAAATACTGCAGAAACTTAGTTGTAAGAACCCCTTCCAAACTTTACCCTCTAGTGGACAGCGAATATAATAAGTTCCACACTCTTGAGTTCATTCTAAATGCGCACATCGCATGTCCGTCCAGGGTCTTCCCTATTGTACTTGAATGTTGTGTATCACGTGTTGTAAGTCAGTCGTTTTGTACCCTTGTGCTTATAAACATAAAGTCATCTAAATGAATATTTTGGAATAATTTTCTCATTTCAAACTGCGATAATAATTCACAGAGAACACTGGATTTCTTCTGGTACAATCCACGTATTCGTTTATTCTAATGAAGTAGTTTTCAGAAAATCATTTATGATTATTGTGTGTATATTGTGTTATTATGAAACTTTTAAGTGTGTTTATTACTTGGATTTGGAGCCTGGTGGTTTATCGTTCCCAAATGGAAGCAAAGTCCCCCCTGTGAAATAAGACCGTATTTACACATAACCTTCTGATTGTTATCACTGTACAGGAAATCGACTTGGCGATTGTTCCCATGGTAATAAGTACAGTTCGATCCATAGCGCAGGACTTTACTCAGGCGTACTACTATGAACCAAGCGTACTGGGGTACAAGAGAACTAAACCAAAGAGCAAAATGGATATCTACATTAAACCCTTTAAAGGACAGGTGAGTAAGAAATGATCTTCAGTTTCAGTCAGACGTTCAAGGTAAACATTCAACTCTAAAATTAAAGTGAGAAAAGGAACAATAAAACTATTCTTTTTTTTGTATTTCGTTTTAATTGCTTTTGGGAATAAAAGAAATTCAAGCTAATTGCTCCTCAAGCTGCACAGTAATTGTTCTGCATATTGATGAAGTTGTTGACTTACTAAACGAGATCCAACTAATTATAAAGCAGGTGTTAATAAACTGGGACCCATCCTGAAAGTTTAAATTCATTGCCGTTTCATTCTAAAATTAATATACACCTTTCCCCCCACTATTTCGTGAAATATCTCTCAATAATTGAGTTTATCAGTAAATCGGGAATTTAATACAGCTCTTTAGCAGGGTAGGCGTACATAAGAACTAAATCCTTACATAAAACAAATACGCCATTTGCAATTATGGCGTAGAATTTTTGTCCGAAATTAAAGTGTCTCAAAATAACTTACTTATTGTGGATATTCATTGGATTAATTATTTGTTTGTTGACTGTAAGTACAAATATTATTTTGTTATTGATATTTAGTCCAAACAAATATTTTTTATGTGAAATAAATACATGTTATTACAAAGTGCTTTTTCATGTTTACAATATTGCTTTTAAAAAAATATTTAAAAAATTGTATTTGTTATTCTATATGTACTATTTGGCTATATATGTATTCAATATTAATATTCATTAATAAAATTCTAAGAAATGTAATTATTTGAGAAAGTACAAATTTTGTTAATTATACATGTACCAAATTCCTTAACATTTTATTGTTGTGACATTTGAATAAGTGTCTAAAAAATTTCGAATGTACTATTTGGTGGGTAATAGCAATATATGTAATGAAGTTTGAAATTTGAAATGAAAAATCTTTGTTAAAATTTTTCATGAAACCCCCCCATTTATCATGATTAAAAAGTGCAAGACTTTTGAAAAATATAATATTTTAGATATATGTAACCTTTATGAATGCAAATAAATTTACACATGTATAAGTGTAAGGATTCTGTTATTTTTTTACAGCTCCCCTGAGGAAGTTTCCATGTAATGGAAGTTTCCAACCATGAACTTATTCCAATTGGAAAGGAGACAAACAATCTGGTTACACACAGCTATTTTATTTACAAGAATGCTACAGATATATGTGTGGTCATCTCAGTTGCCGGTTACTCACTGAAGGTAGATGCTGGGATTACAGCTGCATTGTTTAAGGTGCTATCATGAATATTCATTACAATGACTTAGTTGCTGCACAGGGAAGCATGTGTGCATATTCCAATTACTCAAATATTGAAATGGAAGAGTTCCCAAATTATTGGAAATTAAATGAACGATATTACAACAATCTCATTTGTGATTTTTTTTTTAATTTTTTAACACGGTAATTTTTCCGCGGCTGAGAATATCAGCTTTTCGGTAAAACTGAATTGTCTTGACAGAGAACAGCCGCGTCTGTTCTTTGGAAAAAATATAAATTCGCACATTTATCATGCAGATACTACGGTGAATGCATATCTTTATCTGGTCTCTCGGGTCGAATTTAATGTTAAAATGTATGGTACATATAAATATATCCGGGAATTATTTCCACAATAACGTTATAAATATTTAAATTTCGTATCATATCCATACATACAATACATTATGCATGAAAACGCAAAATCCCACATACTGATACCATAAAAGACACAAAATGAGTTCATACGTAAATAATATATGAACTGTAGGTGTAAAAGTAGCCCAAAAGCACTCTTAATAATCTGCTAGGTAGCCTTATCCCAGCAGCATCCATGTGAAAATGTCACACTCTTTAATGAAAAATCTAAATCTGCAGTCTTTGGGAAACGCAATACGATAAAAGCTTTAAAAAGGGGAACACAAACTGATAGATAACAAGAAGAATCTTTATTGCTGTAATTTCCTGATTCATGCGAATAAAACTGACAATTGCGATGAAAAATCGATGACTTACTGTTGTTAACAGTAACAGGCTCATGACGATGTATAATAACGGTTACACTTCTATGGTTGTAATAGTGATTTTCCATGACTTTGAAAAAGAGGTACATTTATAATATTCTGTAATGTTGTGGCTATCATCACTTTAGGTCCATATCATCCTCTACTTATCCGTAACAGCGCGGCTATTATGATAGGTTGAAGCATATACTTCACGCTTCATGTACTCATTAATTATTTAACCTATTCCCTTGAGACCTCTGAAAAGAGTGAAAGATGTAGTCGTCAATTTATGGGAATTCATTACGGCATGGTTGTTTCGCCAGAAAAATGAACCACGGGCGGATCTAAGAGGGTGCATGTGATATGTTTCTTTGTATGTAATTTTAGTGGTTGTAAAGGACCCCTCCAATGTCTTCGAGGTATTCATGGCGCCCTCAAAAACGAAAAGGTCGGTACCTGTCAGTCCACGTTAAGGTGAAAATAAAACTCACCTTAACAGTCCTGCATCGTGGTAGCACCTTGACTAAACCAAAACAAGCTCCAAGAATTAGTGAAACTGTTGCTATGATTCCTGATGGTTACATCTACGTATGGAAAAGCGAACAGGCTATCATCAGAACTTTGCATATCTGATATTACGAGTTTTTCCAGTTTGCCAAGTTCGTAGCATTAAACGAAAAAGGAAGATTGGTCAAGAGTCAGCTGTTCCACAACCCATTAGCCGCACATATTATTTATAAACACTCAACCTTGACATGAGAGTTGATAGAACCATCGTATTAGTGTCCCATTGGGGATGAATTAACAGTGGTAGTAACAACAATGCTGTCCCAGTGCAGATGTAAATAGACATAAGCCAATGTACGCACTACAGCAGATACCAGCTTGATTTAGCTTTCCGTGTGTATGGTACGTGTAAACTTGTTTTAGAACCACAACAAATGGTATGTTTTGATATATATTATCTTCGCATACAAAATAAAAAATGTGACAGTGAAAAGAAATGACATGAGAAAGTAACGTGCAAAAAGTTATTTTCTGTTTGGCATATAAATATGTAAGACTACACTTGAATTCACATTGATGATCACATTGTACTGCCTGAAATAACGTTGTTAACGATCAAATTATCTGTATTTGGTACTCTATGGATTTGGACCATTTCCCAATGTTTGTAACCAACTTTATGATTTAAACTGACAAAGACAGTAATATTCGAAATGTGAATGGACTAAATATTTCCGAATGATCGATTCAATAGCAATAACTTACACAGTGCATTATTTCATTATCTTCTACTCCTTTGTATAACTAAGAATAACAACAATGCTTTCCGCAAGTGAATGGTTTCTGTGTATTTAATTTATTACCATCGTGAACGATTTAGCAATGAAAATTTTGTGGACCAATGTTACACCCTTTACCATCGTTGTACATACGTGCTATTTATGCACGTTTAACTCGTACAGCTCCATGTCGACCTGAGCTCGTTCGGCTTCATCAGATTGGAATGTTCAAGCTGACAAGGCTGCTTCTGTGCACATGCGATATCTTTGTGTAAAATTCCTGTTTTGAAATACATAAAAACTAGGTTGATAAAATCAATGCTAATAAAAAGGGTAGTTAAATCAAAATACATGTAGATCACAGTTACGCAGCTTTCGCTTAGAATTAAGCGTGTACACATCCCATTGCATGGTCGATTTTAATGATCTTCCTCGACATGGCTTCCTAAGGTATTATAATGTAATATTGATCTAACATAACATCATTTAATAGCATGAAACTTGGATTAGGCATTCTGCGTTGGAGTTCATTTGTTATGTTTGACAAAGTATTTACACTTAATATCTATGTATAAGTAATGTTCATTGTCATTTGCACACATATCTGTATTAAATTGTGTGGATACTTAATACAGGTTCAGCTGTTTTCATCCACTACAGACCCATACACCTGATTAATTATACACGTCAATGTGGGAGCACATGGCCAACGTCCTCATCGTCTATGATAATTGGACAATTGCAGCTTCATAATGATTATAACTAACCAAGACAGTGATGCTCTACCAAACACAGATCTAGTTTCTAACAACAGTGTATTTCGTTCTGTTGGTAATGAACAGAATAACTTTGCGTTAAATTGTCCATTTCAGTTCAAACGGTACTGAATGAAAACCAATGTCTAATTATTACCGCCCGCGTATGCTAATACGATGAACAGCTTTTTCTTATTTTTCCCTGTCCCAGAACTCGGGTTGTCTTGTCAGACGAAATGATGAAATAAATTGACGAAATTACGTGAAACAGAAAGACTTTGAGAGCATTGATTTATCTACAGCGTAAAAGTAATATAAGAATGGATTTTACGCCGTTTAAAAATCAAATATGATGTACCGTTGTATTGAAGAGAAGAGTGATTGACTACTCTGCTCCTGAATTTTTATGCCACGAAGACCAGGTCGATCTGTGGTCCTGTCGCTTGTGAAGCGACCACCTTGCATTGATCCACGACTTCCGTATGTGGTTCATAAAGTTAATGACAAAATGCAATATGCAAAACCGACTAAATATGGGATGCACCGTAGGTACCTCATCTCGCCTACCATTTACTGCCGAAACTCACACAACGTTCAAATAATCCATCAGCAGTAACGAAGTCAGTAATGAAACATGCATTACCATTGCGAACTATGTGGCTGATGTATTAGTTTAAACTATGATAAATCATTCATACATATTCAGACCCAAAGGATGAAACTTTTTTTCCGAGATGTGCATTTTATTTACATTAACACAAAAGGGATTATTCCAATTAGAACACTGTTCATTTTCCCTTTGCAAAGCATTGATTGGCCAACAAATCAATCTCATGTTTACACTGCTAGAAAGAGTGATAAGGAGGTGTACTGTATTATATTGTACTGTGTCCCGGATATAATAATATCAAATAAATTAAGCGAGTTATTTGCATTACTATCGATGAGCCCTTAATTAATATACTTCTAGATACGTTGGGAACGCAAGCTGGTTAATAAGCGTATTAATATTTGATAACATGAATGCCTTCCAATCAAAGGCCAAACTGCCCACTTCGCAAATAGTCATTAAAATGGAAATAGTAACTAAAATGCAGATAGTTATTAAAACATGAAAAAAATTACAAATCTAGAAATTTGACCTCAAATGACCATGACCTTCAAATAACCTTGACCTATATTTTGACCTTACCTTATTTACTTGTCACAAACATAAAATGTCACATTAGTAGACACCACTAAAAATTTTGACAATTTTTATTGCTGTGACATTGAACTTAACCCAATGACCTTGTTACTCAAGCTTGACCTAGATATTATAGATGTACCATCATGCCAAAAATGAAGTTTCTAGGTCAAGCGGTTCAAAAGTTTAGCCCGGACAAACAGACGGGCAGACAGACACACAGACACACAGATACGACTGAAAACATTACCTTCCCGAATTTAAAACCCAGAAACACAGTCGTCCCTGGGTCAATAGATGCGGACCAATGATGCCAGAAAATGGTTGCACGCTGGTTCCAGAATAGAGTACTACTGCTGAAATAAATAGGTCCAGATGGACCTGGCCTTATTTGGTATAATCAAAAAACTAAGAAAATCTGAACTGAGCACTGCCAAACTGAAAATATATGTGGCATCAATAATTTTATAAGAAATTAAGAGGGTACATGGAGGCATAAGACTGTTAAATATGAAGTTTGTTCCATCAAATGCATGTCCAGGAGCAAAGATCAAAGAAAAATATCAGTGTAGCTACCAATTTGAGAACAATAGTTACAGCAACATAATTTTTGCTAGGCTTTGAGATGGGACAGAGGTGCATATGTAAGATATGAAGTCTCTGTGATCAATAGTGTGCTCAGGGTAGCTGCACACAGACAACAACAACAACACCACCAACAACAATGACGACTATGACAACGATGCACACTTCATTATTCTGTAGGATCTTTGGCAATTATGTCAAATAAGCCAAAAAACATTGGAAAAACTATATTCTGTCATTTTCTATCCAACAGTTTTACTTATATTGTGTTGCAAAAATACTTGAAGCTTTTCCGAACATGGTAATTTAAATGTGCCAAGTTTGAATGCGCAAGATCTATGAACTTTCATATTATATATAATCACTACATTACTGTACATGTGTGCCTTAGCATAAACTATCAAAACCTTAAACGACTTCTTTTAACAGCCATTTTCCCAACAAAAGTGACATGTTCTGTTGGCTTTTTGTGCGCTGATTAATGGTTAATGACCACCACTATGTTGTAACCTATGCTGAACCGAGTCCCACATCAAAGTTTACCTCTTATCTTATTCATGAGTACCAAGCCATTCCTTACAGCTTCAACTAATTTAGTCTTTCTGTGGTGCACTTTTGGCTAGGAATTTAATATATTGTGTCTTTTTTTGGATACATTCATAGTTGTCGTTTATTTGAATACAGAATAATGGGAATGATTCAGTAAAGACGAATGTAGTTTGACGAGCACTATAATATTGATCGCAACAATGTTTCAAAAAAACCCCATTTAGCGTCGCTTCCCTAGGCATCATATTAATTTTGTCACACACTTGCCATATGTCCATTGTATATACTCTAATGTGAAAACTTTGTCATAATTCACACATCTATTGATCATGTGCACACATATCAATTCATATCTTTGTGCATACAATTTAGACCCTATCTGTATACATGTTTACGTGATATATAGTACTCAGGACAACTAAATGCACATCAACTCATTCACTGAAAAGTCTAAAATAGTCAAGCTATGAAAGATCATTTTTGGGTGTAAAAAATACAAGAACTGACAAAAATTACTGACAAAATACATAAAAGTTGAGCATAAAAGAAAGCAAGAAATGTAGGAGAATGCATATCTGTTAATGAAAACCCGTTGGGCTTCTTGAGCCCACCTCAGGCCACACGCCATGCTCGCTTCGCTCAGTTGGCAAACATCAGCACTTGACAAAGCTGCTGCCCCCTTACCAAATCCTGGATCCGCCACTGCTGCAAAAGTGATAGCAGTTCCGGGCGATAATACAGAGTAACCAGGTTGGGGGCACGGGGCCCGCCAAAGAAGCGGCGGGTAGTTCTAGTACAACATACACACGCATGTTAAAAAGTGATATTTGGGATAACGGTGCTTTTGCCCAGGAGATATGCCCCAGTCCACAACGTTATTAAATCATTATACTAACAATTTTAAGAAGCGAAAGTGTCACGTTCCTGAGGGGGGGGGGGCGTCCTTCCCCAAACCTCATCCCCAACACCTGATCCTCACCTGGGGGGGGGGTCCATCCCCACACCTCATCCTCTCAGCCTTTCCAACATCAAAATAATGC